>JAHHFK020001627.1:0-52825 GCA_024533555.2 Aedes koreicus
TATCATAAGAACCTTTCCCGGCTTCAAAAATTCTTTCTTTAAAAATTTCACGCCGATCGGTTCAGTAGTTTTCGAGTCTATAAGACAGACAGACAGACAGACGGACAGATAGACAGACAGAAAATCATTTTTATATATAAAGACACTTTGTTTTGGGTGTAACTTTTTATCGCGTGGGTAAAAATTTATGAAATTTTGGGTAATACTAGTTTATGTTTATGTGTGCCAAAATTTTTTTGCGTTCTGCGAAGTAGTTTTCAAGATGCATTCGAAACAAGAAGAGCTACGCCAGCAAATCTTGGACGCGGTGATCGATAATCCTGGTCAGTCGCACAGATGGATCGGCAAAAGGCTTGGAATCCACCATTCCACCGTATCCCGCGTTGAGAAGATGTTCCAGGAGACAAAGACTATCGAGCAACGCGCTGGAAGCGGCCGAAAACCGAAAACGGAATACCCAGAGAAGGCGCGGAAGATAAGGCAGTACTTTAAGAATAACCCGAACCTTTCCACCCGAGACGTGGCCAAAAAGGTCAATTCGTCGAAGTGGTTCGTCCAGCAGACCATGAAACGGGCTGGGTTACGCGTTTTTAAGGTCAGGAAGGCGCCAAACCGGACTGACAAGCAAAACACGGTGGCCAAATTGCGTGCGCGGAAGCTGTACCGTGAGTGGCTGGTCAAGCCAGGCTGTCTCGTCATGGACGACGAGACATATATCAAGGCGGACACCAAACAAATCCCCGGCCTCGAGTTTTTTGTCGGTACGTCCCGCATGGAGGTTCCGGAAAAGTTTCGGAAGAGAAAGATGGACAAACTCGCGAAGAAGTACCTGTTGGGGCAGGCGATCTGTGAGTGCGGACGGGGGGAAAACTGGGAGAAATTGTGTAAGGAAGATGGACAAAGCCTCACCCAAGATCTCATGAGCAGTGTTAGGAGAAATGTACGAGCATTCAGCTCGCGGGAGGAAATTCAATAAATAAATTATGCCAAAACATAGCTAATATATAGTTATTCAATCCCTAAAAATTTGAGAAGTATCCGATTTAAAATGAATTTTTGGTGATCATTTTTGTGTGTCTCATTTTTTCCGAGTCCAGTCTTTATAGATAGATAAATCAATGATTCCCGCCTATCCCAGCAACAACAACAACATGTACGAGTACGATAGAAGAGAAGCAGCGATTGGCTGATCCTCACGAAATTCTTATCGTGCATTGCAAAAAAAAAAAGATGTAATTTACGAGACGTTTGTTCCATGTATAAAATCTATGTTTACGAAATGAGCGAAAACGAATTTACGAAAACACATTTTCAGTGTAAATTTTAGAACAGCCCATTACGTTCACTCTGAAAGAATTCCTGATTATTATGATAACTAAAAAAAAACAGCTTAAGTATTCTAGGCTCTTAAACTATTTCATGTAAATTTAGGCCAGATAACGCCTGAATCTAGTCTGTTGTATGCAAACATTGTTGTATGGCGCATGAAAGATTGCAGATCGTTGTTTAAGCTTCCTTTGGCTTGGAGTAAACTAGGGGACATTTTACGCGCCTATTAAAATTCATATTTTTTTTCTATGGCATACTACCAAACGTCTTATTAAACTCATCTAAGTTAGTGTATAAATAGTTGCATATCGCTCACAGCTGAAACACTGTATCAGTTATAATAAAAAATGTAATCGATCGTTGCATGTTAGGCTGAGTCAAGGGACACATACCCTAAACTCCAAAGGTACACAGATAAAAAGAAACATTGAATTTTCTGCTTTATCTAATGCACATAAAGAGAATGCTAGATTTGACAGAAAATAATGGAATATCTTAAGTAAATTTACGTGCCAGTTAAAATTCATAATTTTTTTCTGTGATTTTTTTTGTGATGATTTTTTTTTGTGATTGAGTTCACAACCAAAAGAACAAAATTTTTTAGGAAATGACTAAGACGGGATTTGAACAATCCTCTTGAGCACGGTGTGAGAATTTCGGAAGACTTGGTTCAATACTTTGTTATTCAATGTTGTGATTACTCAGTTCAGCCAGCTAGCTTCAGAGGCTGAATATCAAAATTTAATAAACGTAATGAACATGATAAAATGGTTGCGCTGGAATTATCTCACTATTTGTGACAACCGGACGTTGCTCTTATTCTGATATATATTGCGTAGAATCGTATATTCATTGCGATATTCAATTAGCGGATCAGTTGATATTCAATATTCAATATTTTGGTGTATATATGCTCTAACGTCGGAGATATTAGAGTTCGTTATAGAAATAATTACCCACTCTGATTTCTCCAACGAGTTATCGGTAAATGAGTCAAACTGAATCAAAATAATCGTTGTTATTGAACTAATTGTTAGCACATTGTATTACCATGACTCTTGAAAAACAACTCTTAGCTTGACATTTCAGCTACCGGATAGCGCAGTTTAAACGCTAGGCTACAACCCTTTTTAAAATAATTAAAGCTCTGCTCGCAGGCCAAATATTTCCTACACGTGTGATTAGAAAATGCATCTGTGATAAGCATTCCTCAGAATCTCTTCACTATATATTTAATTAGGTCAACGGAACATTACCAACTGATAATTCACGCAGTTCTTTTATTGAATTTTTCTAGAAATTTGATAGGATCATCACGTTAACCTAAATTTAAAACTGAACACTGGCCGGAACACATGTTAGACTGACTTAATAATAATTCACTATTCGAAATTTCTAGGAGCTCTCTGTCGCCTCATTGTCTTCTGGTTGCTCGGTAACCGGGGCCGGTTCTCTTTGCTCAAGTTGATTTGCACCATTGCTTGGCTCTGTCGGTTGTTCCTCTGTTGTTGGTTCTGCATTGGATGCATTATCCTCTGCTCTCTGCTCTGTAGGTGCAGCTGGGGGAGTTAATAGCAGTATAGCCTGTCCATTACGAAGATACTGCAACGATGCCGATGGAACTGCCTGAACATGGACAGTGCTTCCCGGTAGTTGAAAAACAGGAGCCGGAGCTAGAGACTGATATGCTTTTCCTTCAACAGAGCTCAGATGATAATTTCCTCCGTGCTGCTGGATATTGACCGCAGCTGGAGTATCCTTGTCCGGTGCCCGTACCCACCATGGCGCAAAGGGTATCCAGGGGTATAACGCTGCTTGACTCACTGCAATCAGCCCTGACGCGATGATCAAGATAACGGACGAGTGCATCCTTATCACAACTGAGAGAAAAGGAAACCGAAATGATTTCGCACGGAGTTAAAATTGAACAAGTACTGGATAAAGTAAAAACGTTCTATTTATAAGCCTCAAGTCACATGCGATCCAGAACCTGATTTGTGAATAATATATTCCGAATAAGTGTAACTCATATGCAAGCAACTACCGCAAAACTGCGCAAATCAACCATAGATTAAAAACAGACGTTGCAGTTGTGATGTTAATTGTTAGATTGCTTTTAGTATTGACAACAGATCACACAGCTTCTGATCAGCTCAAATTAAATAATTATATTTTTTACATTTATGTCTGATTGCTAGTCTTAATCCATATCGACAGTTAGAATTCGAAACTAACCACCCAAACAGCTGAGAAAGCCTGAACCAAAACAGGAAAACGTCAACCAGTCAGCGAACGCCTCCACTACTGTGGTTGTGGTAGACAATCTTTCGTCATATCAACCGGTGTGGCGCATTCTCCCCATATCACCGGCAACTGCTCTTTATTTGTATCATTTTTCATTCAACCGATTCATGAAGCAAAAAAGTGTGCTCCATATATATAGAACCCAGAAGCTGGATTCTACCGGAACCGGTTTCGAATTCTGATTTGTCATACACTCATTCCTAGGCACCTCTATGGAAGGTTGCTTCGTGGTGGCAGTAGGCCAAAATGAATAATTGGGTTCATGTTACAAACCACCTCGTTTACATCACTAGAAAATTAAACGACATTGTAAACGCCGTAATTCTGCAAATTACGCTGTTAAGCAGGGATTATAATGGAGACCTACTAATTGAATGAAAGTCCCTTTCTAACATTTGTTATAAAGGGACTTTCCACCGACACGTAGTACTCTAGGGATCATGAACGATTTATTAATGGTTAGAAATAGGCCGTTTAGGAATCAATTTAGATTTCAAGCGCACTATTTGATTTAGATTTGTTGCAAGATTTGATTGATGTAATACAACTGATAAACTGATTGAAAATTGATCAAACGCTTTGGTCGTAATAAACTTGATGATCGATATGACGCCATGTTCGATTTAGAGAACAGAGGAACCCAAGTAAAGCAAAAGTGAATTTTAACATAACAAACGGCACTCGGTAGAAAAGATGCTTGGGGCTGTGTAATCAATGTTATTGTTGATAGAAACAAAAGATGCAGAAAATCGTAGATGCAGACGAATTCCATAGAATTTAAAGATAAGAAACATGTGATTTCGAAGTTTTAGATACTCGTCCTTATTTGGATATGTCAATAGCGAGTCAATAGCGATGTCAATAAAGGCCTTTATAATTTCAGCTCCAGTTGAATATGGACGGCTATGTGGTTAAGTACCTCTACAAAATGACTGGACACACACATTTTATTGCTGTGAAATGCAGTAATAATGTGTGTGATTTTTTTTTTAATAATCAAGAGGAACTTCAACTTAGTGGAACCGTTGGTTATATTTTAGACATAAAAGAATTCGTGGAATGAGGCGTTGATTTTTCGACACTAACCGCTAAACCTTTTAGCGGTTCATTTTCGTTGAAAAACTTATTTTCGGAAAACTGATTCCAGAAACTATGTACACCGTGTTAAATATATTCTCATACAAAATAAAACTCTATTTATTTCAAATCGATAATCCAGATTTTATTGATAACTTTACCCATTATATTGCAATACAATACTGATCAACTACAGCATATGTTTTGGAATAACACCGCCTTTAACCTTCTTGACCAGCTCCAGACGTTTTTCGAAACCGTCACAGGCGGCACGTACGACTTCCATCGGCATTTCGTCCCAAATTCGTTTGATTACGGTTTTGAATTGGTTCATAAGTATTAGACGCCCTGTGGTCATTTACCTTTGCCAGCATGTATGACCATCAGAAATAATCCAAGGGATTCAGATCTGGTGAACTGGGAGGCCATTCATTCTTGTCCAAAAAGTCGGTCAAGTTTTCTCGGCACCAGCCCTGAACGAGATTTGCAGTATGCGATGGCGCTCCGTCCTGCTGAAACACATAGTGATCATCTCCAAACACCTCTTGTTCATATGGTTTGACAACTTTGATGATGATGATGATGATGATGATGTAATACTACCATCTATTGAGGCGAGGTAACTTTCCATAGCAGTGGAATAATTTGAAAAACGATTTGTTCAGGATTCTATAGTTGTCTGTGATCATCAAGCTCCTGTATGAAGGGCCAAAAACGCTTGTGCAGGCCCGTAAGCAGAGACACTTACGCGAAACCCGCGAATATAGGGAAGAGAATCTCCTCCCAAAAGCAAGTTCACACAGACAGCACTAGAATCGAGCCCTCGAATGACAGAATAAACCCAATAGATGGGGTCGAAGAGCCCGCCCTTGTTCCGGGAAATGTTAACAATAGGGAGGAGGCAGTCCCATGCTCCTTATCCAAATCGTTTCACTTGGGTGCCCTGATGGTCCCTCCCTTCCCCCGTCATTTGTTATTTTTTTAAAATATAGTACATTTTGTCGTGGTTATTTGATTGCTTACCTTGTGTTAGAGAATTCGGCTGAAAGTAAGATTTGTTTATTGATCTTTATCATTGTATCTGTCTTTCAGGACCAAGGATAACAATATAATAGCAAGGTTTGTCTCTTTGAGGGCATTTAATTTCTAGAATTCAGCTTATTTGAATTGTGAAAAATACAGTAAAAATCAAATTTTTAAAATTCATTGTCGTTTTGCGTACCCTTTGACTAAATTGTTTTCGATTGTTAGTATCTCTTTTTTTTGTATGACATGTTTCCTGAATGCTGTTATTTTTCGCTCACTAATTTCACGTGAGGTTATTTTATTCTTAATCATTGATGAACCCATTAATATCAAACCTTAATGTTGTTGTTTTAATTTTTTTTAATTTTTTTTTATGTTTTTATTTTATTATGGTTCTTGTTAGCTTTCTAGTATTTAAAATTTTCTTTTGTGTTTAGGTCTGATTTTTTTTTATCATTGTTTTTTTTTTAAGCCTAAGGGTTATATCTAACGTATTATATTTATTTAATATTTATGAATTTAGATTTTTTGTGATTTCCTAACTGAGCACAATTTAATTTCATTTTTTGTTTTGTATATATGCATGTATTTTTTCATATTCTTGGTATCTTGAATAGTGTATCTTTAAATACTTATATTACACTCCCACATAAACCAGTTAACCGAACCTACCTAACTTAATTTATTCATTTTTATTCCTGTGTCAATTAATCGGCTTTAACTCTATTTTTCAGTTCTTAGTGTTTCTTTTCCAATATTTGTACTTCTTTGACTTTTCATTTTCTTCTTCCGATGTTTCTCCGTCAGAAATTTTGCTATCTGATTCCTTGTATATTTCTTCTGCCTTTTGTTTTAATTTCTCCTTATCCTTCGCTAATCGTTTCCATTCTTCACTGCTTATTTCCCTATATCTACTCAAGTCTTGTTCTAGTGAGTCTTTCCACGTTAGGCTTGGTCGTCCTTCTTTTTTATTGTTGAATTTTAGTTTGTAAGCTAGTTTAAGTGGATGTAATTCAACTCTTCTCAGAATGTGACCATATTAACTGATTCTTCCTACTCTTGCTCTCCTATTTATTGTTTTTCCTTCCAACAGTGTCTTGGCATTAAATTTAATATTTGCTGGTTTCTTACAATGATTAAAAATACTTCTTAATATAAGTTTTTCATAATTTGCCATATTTACTCTATTTTTTTTTGTCAGAACTGCCACTTTCGTTCCATATATTATAGATGGGGCTATCACTGTTTTATATATTAACTTCCCTAATTCCCACGAGGGGTTACATTTTTTACAAAAATCTAGAACTGTTCTACTTGTTTTATATGCATTTTCGCATCGTTGTCTATTTGTTGATCACCTATCTAAGAATCCTTTCCTGCATTCCAATATTCTTCCATGATTCTCCTAGTGACAAATATATGGTCTTCTGTAGATCTATTGTTTGTAAACGCTGCCTGGTATAAATCTGGCTCGCCTGCATTACTTATTACTTGCTTGGCTATCCATTTTACATATATTTTGTATACTACATTGCATAAAGATATTCTCCTGAAATGATGTGCCTCTGATGCTCCTGTTTTCTTTGGGATAGGTATTTGATTTGATTTCAGCCATTTAGTAGGAAGCACATTTTCTGTGTATACTTTTTGGATTAACCTAATGATTGTGTTCAGTGTTTCCTCGTTCACATTTTTTATATATTCAATATAGATACGATCAGATTTCCCATTGCTTGTGTACCTGATAATTTCCTTGATTTCATCATCTGTGCGAGGTGGTAGTAGAGGTGTGTAATCATGTTTATCAAAGAATTCAATGACCGGACCTTCACTCTCTTTCAAAAGTGCTTATGTTTACTCCTTTCTTATGTTTCTGTTTAACAAAACCTTTCAAAAACCTATGTGTCTTTTGAATACGCTGTCCTACGTCGAAATCATTCAGATTTATGAAGAATTCCCTGATTTCTTTTTCTATGTGTTCTTTGACGGCTATCTTAAATTCCTGTCTCCGGTTCCCTAGCCTATATTTGTAAATTTGCATATCTGGATGTTTTTTTTTTGATATTTTAATAGCTGTGTTTAGCCTATCGAATGCTTTTCTTCTATTCGGAGTGGAAGGTGCTTTTGATACTCTTATTGTTTTGTTGGCTGCTTTCTTCATTCTTTTGACTAAATCTGTATAACATTCCTCGATAGTGTGTGTTTCTGTTTTAATCCGCCCTGCCGTAGATTGCAGGTCTTCTTGGTAATTTTCTTTGATCTTTTTAACCTTGACTAATTCTAAGTTGATATTTTTTTATTCTTGTTCGGAGTTTGTTTTCCTCACAATTTTTCCAAATTTCAAGCCTATAGCTAACAGTTTATGGTCTGTATTTAAGTGTGTCTAATTGCCTGTAATATATCTGATTTTGAAATCCGTCATAGTTGGTGCAAGAACATGATCTATTTCCTACTTCCTACTTCCACTTCTCCTAGTAATTTCGGTGTTTTTGCCTATCTTTGATGAAACATTTTTCAATTTTTTGTACATATGGCTTCACAACTTTCTCCAAAACTTCCGTTTTATAATATACGGCATTCGATTTAACGCCTTTTTCGATGAAAACCAGTGGTAATTTGCCTCGCTAGCATATTCCTCCCCAAACCAACACTAACGCAGCACTTTGGAACCGTGGAATATTCCTATCACTTTCTAAAACAGTTCTCAAAGAGAGAGCCCACAATCTGTCGTTCTGGACATTGTGGGATTGTTGCAAGACGAATAACTTTTCGTCGGAAACGATAAATTCTTCCCCACCGTGCCGCGACAAAAGCAGACTTGCTCTTTCGAGTCGTTTCTGCTTGGAAGGTTCCGAAACTCCGCGAACCTTACGTTTCTTGAAAGCTTGGAATCCGAGGTCATTTTGCAGTATATTGTGCATTGACGATCTCGAAACATTCAGATCTGCGGCCATTTTACGTACAGAGCGCTGTGATTTTTGTCTAATCCGTTCCCTGACCACTTTAACAACTCGTGCAATCCGCACCGTACGAGTACGACCGGATCTCTTCCGGTCATCCAACGAGCAGGTGCCACGGTACCTTCGGATGGTTCGGTACACAAAATCCCGTTTTACTCCGAGGTTTTTCAAATTTCGGAAAAAAGCGCCCGGGCGCTCACCTTTCATAAACTTTTTTATCACCACAGCACGAAACTCCTTCATCGCTGGTAAAAGATAAACATCCAATGAAAACAATCGGACATAACCTAAAAGCGTTTGTATAAACATAGTGCAAAACTACACCAACACATACGTGAAGCATGTTGAGTAGTTGCACGACACCAATGCAAGGAAAAAGTGTATGAGAATATATTGGACACGGTGTACACTACCATAGCAAAGTAAAATAACAAACTGATATCAAATAAGTAACAAGTTTTGTTATCTCAGATATCATTTTAAACTCACCTGTTATCGCATTACAAATTTATTTATCAACATTGAGTAATTTGGTTATCATCTGTTATCAATTTTTAAAGACGATTTTTGACGAACGTTACTGTATACTACCAGCATGATGACGATTGCTGAGTATTACAAGCATGTCATGGATATAAAATTGAGCTTTTCAGCAGAAGCACTACTTCAGTTTTCAAGAAATTAGTTCACATCTCAAATTTTGTTATCAAAAGGCACTAAATGATAATAAAACGCGAACGAATCTATTGTGGCAAGAGGTATTCAACAGATTGCAGTGTAGAATTTAAGCACCTACGAACTGATATGCTACCAAATTTGTCGAACGAGCTGAGTCGCAAATCAAGAGATGATCATTTCTAGGGGTTTTTTTTTCATAAGGGCGAATCTAGAATTGAGAGATTCTATCCGGGCTCGCTCTCTTTCATTCATAAACCAATCACCTTTAAATTTTTCATTCTACTATTTGTAGAGTATGCTAGCCAGCACTGTTGTGTTTCGATCTGCAATAAAGAATCTCTCGAAAGTTTTATAATGGCGCTGTAATGAATGAAAATAAGCGAGCCCGGAGAGAATCTCGTAATTGTAGATTCACCCTAATGAAAAAAAAAACCCTAGATTTATTCATTAGTTTGTGTCTTTGCTCATGGTTTGACGCGAACCGACTATGATCATGGTCAAAACTACTATTAAAAATAGTTGATGCAACATTTTCCATAATGTCGGAATAGTCCTTGTTACCATGATCATAGTCGAAAATGCCATGAACGTGGTGAATTCGACCATTTTCATGGTTATTGTAACCATTATATGCGATAGTCATCCTGAACATGATTTAATTATTTAAAATTTGTTATGAAGACCTTCTACAGTGAGGAAAATTCGTAGGATCATCGTAGGATGAATATAGGCACAATGAAATTAATATTGGGGCAGTTTCCCTACTACTTTTAGAGTTAGATTCTTTCTATGCTGTTCTAGGGGGAATTTCTGTCAATCTGCCAAATTTTGAAAAACCGACTGCTTGGATTTATTTCAAATTGTAATATTCCGCCTACAGTGGGCTACAAATGGTGAGTTGACAACTTTGAAGGAGGGTGCGACCGACCTCTGGTCCTCACAAGTTCCTACCTCATGCCTCCATGAGTCATATGATCACAAAAGACTGCCTGCTGAAACATGGAGACGCTGGTTGGCGTAGCCTGGGCAATGGTGTCATTTTGACAATAGCGAAGTGAGGGGGTGCGACTCAAGATCATGTACCTATAAATCAAATTGTATATCCATACCTGTAAATCATATAATATTATTTTCAATCTCTATTAATTTATAATTTCAGCACGCTTTGGAGTCATCTTTGCATTCCAAAACCATTTAAGAACCTGGAGCAACATGGCAAGCATCAAAGGCTCAATTTGTTTTTCATCATTTCAGTATAACATTTACTCTAAAATTTCACTTCTGAACTTCAACTACTATATTCATAAAATACTGACATGTGCTTATAAGCAGTATAGGATTATATTTAAATATTGTGTTTAGTGGTATTATGTTAAAATAAGCCATTTATTTCAGAAATCATCAAATTCTATATCTTTGAAATGTAACTAAAGGGTGTCCACGATGAAATTGCCACACTATGAAATTGTTTTTTTTTTTAACGGTTGGGTAAATTTTATTGAAATTTTGTTGGTTTTTTTTTTTGGTTGTTTTTTTTTTTTGATTTTAAATCTTTGTAAAATCGCGGGAATGGGGTGGAAAAAGGCCGTGGGTGTAAAATTTTTTGGTTTTGGGGAGAAATTCTGTTTCGCTAAAACGTTGGGAATCGCGAATTCCACGGTGTCGCGAGTGATTAAGCGGTTCGAGGAACGGTTGACCACCGATCGGAAGCCCAGAAATGAAGGAAAAAGTATTCCGTACAACACCAAAAATCACAACCGCGTAGTTGGGGCCTTCAACCGAAATCCGAACGCCTCCGTTCGGGATGTGGCTAAGAAGCTGCACCTAAGCCGAAGTTTTGTCCAGAAGGTCAAAACTAAGGCTGGGCTTCGAACGTTCAAGGTACAAAAGGCCCCTAATCGCGACGAGAAGCAGAACAAGTCCGCCAAAACCCGTGCCAGGAAGTTGTACCTCAACATGCTGACGAAAGTTGAATGCTGCATCATGGACGACGAAACATATGTGAAGGCCGACTTCAAACAGATCCCCGGCAACCTGTTTTTCACGGCCAAGGATAAGTTCAGCGTTCCGGAGCATGTCCGCACTCAGAAGATGTCCAAATTTGCGAAGAAATTCCTGGTTTGGCAAGCCATCTGCACGTGCGGGAAGCGGAGTGCACCTTTCGTGACCCAGGACACGATGAACGGACAGGTGTACATAAGAGAGTGCCTCCAGAAGCGGCTGCTTCCTCTCCTGAAGGCCCACAACGTCCCAACAATCTTCTGGCCGGATTTGGCCTCATGCCACTACTCCAAGGACGTGCTGAAGTGGTATGCGGACAATAAGGTCAATTTCGTGCCGAAAATGTTCAACCCTCCCAACACTCCGGAGCTCCGCCCCATCGAGAAGTACTGGGCGATTATGAAGCAGCACCTTCTTAAACGACCTAAGGTAGTGAAGACAGTCGAGGAACTGAAGAAAGTATGGGTTTACATGCAAAAAACGGTTGATTCACAGGTTGTGCAGAATCTTATGGCCGGGGTTAAGGCCAAGGTGCGGGCATTTGCGTATGGACTGTAAATAAAATACGAGTAAAATGGTAAAATGAAGTTTAATAGTTATTTCTCAATCCCTGAAAATTTGATGGCAATCGGATGAAAACTCGAATTTTGCGAATCAATTTTGTGTGTGGCAATTTCATCGTGGACACCCTTTAAAACAGTATATAGAAAAAAATGTCAAAAAAAAACAACATGTCTTGTAAAATAATATCTTATTTTGAAATTTTATCATTCATATTTGAAATGATCTATTCTGTTTCCAGCTTTTCCAGGATTAGTAGGATATTAATACATATCGAATTTTTATGTTTTTTCAGTAACAATCCGGTGGATGTCAGATATATTTTGTACACATGCATATTATGTTCTCGTATTTAATCATATATCTTTTCATTGAAAGGATTGATCTACTATGCTTCTCAGCTCTTCCAGGACTATAAGATATTAATACATATCCAATTTTTATTTGCAGTAACAATCCAGTGGCTGTCAGATATATTTTGTAAATACATATATTATATTATATTGCGTACATTACATACATACAATCATTAACAAAGGGTAAGGGGGGGAATACAGGGTGCCAGACGAAGTGTAGGCTGGATGAGGGATTCGTGGTTATCTGGCCCAAGTCATGGATGACAATTATGTCTTCTTTGATGGAAATCATCAGATCAAGATCAGCGAAGGTTTAATTATCTTCTGACAGTTTATAGTGAGTTTGCTAACCCTATTTTTAACAAACCACCAGACGAAAATCCTAATGTTTATTGCTTACTGTTCATTTCCTGTAATAAGAGCGTTTCGTTGGAAGGAGATTCTCTATCCTTTCCGTGGGTTTCGTGTAAGTGCTTCTGCTTTTTTGGCCCTTCCCCACCGTTTTTGGCCCTTCATACAACGGAATAGTGAGGATTACAGGTATGTACAGTTTGATCTTGCCATTAGGATTTATTATCATTTACTAATGCTATGATGGGCCACTAATCGGAGGAGCGGAAAGTTCGTTTAGCACAGGGCCGGTTCATAAACCACGTAGACTTATTTTTGAAAAGACTTTTCTCCATACATTTTTTTGAAATTTTGTATGGAGCGTAGACTTTGGTCAAACCCCACCTCCTCCCAAAAAAGTCTACGTTATTTATGAATAGCCCCACAGACCCCCCCACTAATTTTTTAAAGTAGTTTCACATTTTACATTCTTGGAATAACAATTAATGCAAATAGGAAAGATGTACCTATATTAATCTCATCACTTTTCAATTCATCCTACTTGAAATAAAACGGTATACACGTGACAGGATTAGTTAGTAATGTTTGTTGTAGTTATTTAACGTAAGCAAACATTATTAGAAAACGAAACCGATCCTTCAACTGCCCAATTGTTTGATTCATCGTAGGATGAATATAGGCACAGGTCATGCCGGACTATTCGGGGTGCGGTGCAACTGGCTTTCGATGTTCTGTTGCTTGTTGGAGGGGTCCGATTGTGGAAGATAGTGCTAGTTACATACTTTCAGCGTATTGTTAAACAAAACGAACCCTGCTGCTGACCTTTTCCTAACTATCCAACATCATAGTGATTTCTCGTAGAATTGCAGAGGATTTCTCGACTTCCTTCAAAGCCAGTATCACGTCAACACGTTCCTTCCCATTCCCTACTTGACCAGCATTCGGGCACGGCCGGCGCCGGTATTGCTTCATAATAGGTCACCAGTTTTTACACATTGAAGATGTATGTTAGTCCCAAACGTCATCTGTTGGTTCTTTGTGTAAATACAGCTGATCTGGCAATAACGGAATAGCATCCGTGGGCGGTCAATCATGCTCATAGATTCTTTCTATGCTGTTCCAACTGTTGAGAACAGAAATTAAGTTTGATGATGGGAAATTCGTTTAAACGCACAGCGACTCGATTATATAAATCGATCAATTTGTCAATAAATCAACAATGGTTAGTATTTGGTTTGCTTTCCGTTTTTCAGAATAGTTTAAAAAGTCTGTTTGGCATGTAGTCCACGAGGTTCTATGGAGTCTTAGACGGAATTTAGTGCCACGCTTCTCTAGCGGCAGTTTCTACTTCGCAAACTGTTCCAAACAGTCTTCCACCTTTTTAAAAAGGGATACCGGTCCCTGGACACCTGACAACTTTCCAATGGGGAATAGATCCAAACTACGGGCTGTCCAGTTCAGAACCTCGATGCCTCGAAAACAATTGCAAAGATCTCTTGCTGACATAAAATGCCGTATTATTCTACTAAAGCACGAAGACTTTTGGCAGGATGTCTTGAGTAAAGGAAATAAATACGGCGTCTAGTAACTCTATGTAATCGTTTGTCACAATAGATCTAAAAATTGGTCGCAGTGACGAAAATATCCGACACGGAATAGAAAAAAAACTGAACAAACTTTTCTCCGGTGTGACCATTTCACAGAGTGGTGTCCTGCAGCCCAAGAAGCCCAACCCAGGAAAATTTCAATCGCGAACCATGTAAACAACTAAAATCCGTCCTTTTCAGGACGATCATAGCAAGTTGCCAACTAAAGAGTATGTTTGATAGAAATTTATCTTGAGCTCATCAAAATTTTCATTACCACGCACCGAAACAATATGGCGTTGAAAAAGCCGTGTCCCGGAGAAAATGGTCAAATCAATCGCCCACATCATCTTCGTGGTCAAGTGGTTAGCGGCGTCACCCGTCGTTCATTGCCATGAAGTGAGGGTTCGATTCCTGCTCCAGTCTGTGGAACTGTTGGAAAACAAGATAATGTCCAAACTGGTCCACTTGGTGTTAGGTTAAGTTATTCGTTGTAATTTGTTCTATGTTCAATGTTCAATCTGTACAAATTCGAGATGAAGATGGTGTAACTGTTTATTTTTATCGTAGTATTACGTGCTGCCAAACACTCAAGCCATCCTGCAGCCCAAGAAGACCGAGAAGAAAATTTCAATCACAAACCATGTTCCCTCCGTTAACAATTAAAATGCGTTCTTTTCAGGACGACCAAATCAATTTGCCAACTAAAGAGTTGTTTGATTGAAATTTCTTTTGAGCTCATTGAAATTTTCATTACCACGCACCGGCTCAACATGGCATCGCTCGTCGTTCAAGCGGTTGCCATGAAGTTGAGGTTTCGATTCCCGCTCCAGCCTGTGGAACTTTTTGCAAAACGAAAATGTCCAAACTGGTCCACTGGGTGTAAGGTTAAGTTGTTCGTAATTCGCTCTACACCCAACATAAAAAAGTAAGATTGTAATACAATTTCGCATGATTTTGTTCCATTTCGTGCTGTGGATCGTAAGTTGGAGGAAAAATCCAACATTGGTTGTGGGCAAAAAAGCAACACAGCAATTCGCTTTGGAAAATTAAATATGTGCGTTAGGTTGTGCGCAGTGGTTGAGTAAGAGATGGGAGCCCGAAAGTCAGATGACTCACCAAAATAAAATATGAAATTTTGAGACCGATATTTAAACCGGGACTGTCAGCGTGGCGACCTTTGATGGCAACCATTCAGCCACTTTGACAAACTAAAAACATTGTAATAGAAACCTTACATGTGGTTCGCTTGGCGAGGAATACAACATTGAAGCAAATGGATATATTTTACACCAAGCTGTATGCAACCTGTCGCTATCACACACTTGCATGGCTTTGTTTATTTCATAAAACGCTTTGTCTATGATCAGTGAGAACAAAAATAGAACACTTGACGGCGGCATTACAACAGTGGCCAATAGCGTGGCACCATGTTGTGCTATCGACTCATCCATATTGTGTATTGATATGTTGATGATGATTGAATAAGGACACTACAGCGATAAATTTGTTTCGAGCTATTTGTGGCTGCGAGTCGCTTGCACACACGCGCATTGCTTCATTTGTGCCATACAACGCTTTGTGGATCAAAATGGGCAAAATTGCCTTTTCTGAATCATGCGGATTTCTCAAGATATGATAGCAAAAACTGCAATTGCATTTTTTCTCAACTTTTGGGTGTATGTTCATTGTTCAGTCTGTACAATCTACAGTTAAAGATGGTGTAAATGCCTATTTTTATCGTAATATTACGTGCTGCCAAACACCCAGGCCGTCCTGCAGCTCAAGAAGACTGATTAGAACATTTTAATCGCGAACCATGTTCCCTCCGTAAACACAGGACCCATTTAACACTAGCAAGCACGTTGGACATTCAACAAAACTGCAGTTTCTATGAATTTTCGTGGAGAACCAATAGCGGAAGAAGAACCGGAGCCTCACACACCAATAGCATAGGGTTTCATGGTTCTTTAGACTGAATAAAATATAGTAGAAATTTATCAATTCGATGACATCAATTTCTTCACATCAACAAGCAGTCCTACGTCAACTTTGCAGTTATGTCACTGACATAACTCGCCCTTTCTTTTTATTCCGGGGGTAAGATTTGAACTCGTGACTCTATCGTGAGAGGTATGGATGTTAATCGCTACGCCGAGGTTTGAGAAATGATTGTCACGCGTAATAGTAAGTACACTACACTAAGGTCTTTTTTTACACGGGGGATACGTTCTACTTTTACTATGAAACCACGTTAAAAAAAAAGACTAAATAGAGTTGATCAATTCACATGCACTAACATTTTAAATTGCTTAGATTTTGTTTGCCTGTGTTAGCTTTTCATGCAATGCTGAAAATACAGTTTTTAAAATTTTGAGTATTTACACAAAAAAATGTGATTTTTTTAATAACTGCCATATGATTACTTTTTGCCCAAAACGAAAAATGTGATTCGAGGTGGGTGTTGGCCAAATTTGAATTTTTCAGATATAATCCTAAATAGTTTATAGATAGGTTATCTAGTAACCTAACGTCCGTGCTCCATCAATATATTTTATATTGTGATGTGTTCTACTCAATGGGTAAATAGAACTGAAGGTGAGTTTGAAAGAAGGGGAACATGGAGTAGAACACACGTACCCACTGCACAGTGGGAAAAAAAGTAAATGAATCGCGAAAGAATTCGATAATTCTGCTCCAAGTAGCACAAGGTTAGTGAACAATAGCATTTTTTATGTGAAAATTTTTGGGGAATCGAATGGAAGGGGTCTCATTTGCCGCAAAATTCAATGGACGGAGATATTGGGCTTATTTTACCCCAATTCCCCCGTATTTTCGAATAATGCCAAGAAATCTTCGCTTGGAGGGGTCTGCGGTAGCCAAAATAGGCCTATTCTTATGTAAAATTTCTCTAGAAATCGAATGGAGGTGGTTTCAGCTACCACACGGGTCGGGTAACAGAGATATTGCTGATTTTACCCCACTTCCTCCCCCTGTTTTCGAATATTGTTCATTAATCTATGATCGGAGGGGTCTGCGGTAGTCAAAATAAGCCTATTCTTATGTAGAATTTGCTACCACACGGAAAAAAAACCGTTCCCAGATCCGTGAACTGCAGTCATGCGTTCGAGAACAAGCAAAAATACACCGTAAACTGAATCACGTAATCATGAACTATATAATGTTTAATGGGAAAAATCCTGAAAACGTGAACTAGGTCACGGTTCGTTTTCATTTTCGGGAACGCTTTTTTGTTGTGCACGGAGGGGGTTTCCCTGTGTAGAAAAAGCTATTTGCAATAAGTCACGAGTTACTTCATTCTTAAAAAATCCTTTGCAATAAGTCACGAGTTACTTCATTCACAATCAATCAAATTAGATCTGTATTGAGCAATGCTTTTTCCCACACAATATTCCATACTTTTTTTGGCATCTAAACTATATACGACTCAGTGATTGAATGCTAAAATCATCATTTTAAGGAATGTATGCAATCTTCAGAATACTCCGTTGCCAAAATAAAACCATTGCATGCCCGTCTTTACTAATATAACATTTTTTCTATAGAAAACTGATAACAGACCAAAATTCAACCCTGCTATGATAGTCACAGCGAATTTATGAATGAACAAATATTCGAATTAATCAGATGCGGGTCATGGCGCTTATCAGCGTTAGCGGTGGGATTTTGTTTTTCCTTTCTTTAGTCAGTTTTATTTAACGTGTGAAAGGGATTCAGTTTTATATTGGTTAGCTCGTTAGGCAGATGCAAAGTGATTTACAATGCGCTCGGAAGAGTTTTATTTGGTGGCGGTTTTAGTTCTCTGCGTAGATCAATATCGTAAGTTTAGCTATTATTTTGCCGTAAAGAATGCTGTAGAGTTTAGAAATGTGGTTCTATTTCAGCAAATTGTGTTCGAGGGGAAAATGAAACATTGATTGATGATAATGATTCAGAAGAATTGGTAGAAACTTCAAGTGTGCCGGTCTTCGTACGCAGTAGATTCAATCCGAGAATATGGTCCATTACGGAAAATGCCAATGAAACTGAACATGTTGAGGGAAACTCAAATTCTCCGTTTGATACAGTAGTGCCGACGAAGAACCCAAAATCCAATCGCTTCAGAGTAAAACCCACACGAAAAGTAAGCTCAACTACCACTGAAGTGACGTACGATGTAACAACGGAAGTAACGTCTACGACTATCCAGGTTCCGATTTTCACTACGACTGAAAATGTTGAACAATCAACGACGCCCAAATCGGTGCCTGGTAAGTTATCCTCACTGGAATGTGGAGAACTGAACGGTGATGATGTGCCTTGGATAGCAATTTTGGAGCACACAAACCCAAATGGCGGAGCCAGGAAGAAAACGTTAAGCAAAGGAGTATTGATCGACGATCGTCATGTATTAACGACAATTTCAAGCATTCACAATTCTTATCCATTCTGGGTGGTGACCGGAGTACGTCTGGGTGACACACCAACATGGGCAGCATCGAAGAGTAACAAAGAGATGAATAACAGAAAACGAGATGTGTTGTCCATACCTGTGAAGAATGTGTTTTTACACGAGAAGAGAGACATTGCGGTGATAAGATTGGCCGAACGGGTTAATATTACCGAGAAAGTTCGACCGATCTGCTTACCAAAAAACGATCGCGTCAACTACACGGTTATGCATTTCCATATTTGCAAAAAGGACAAGTCTGACTTGGGTAGATTGAACACGAGCAGTAAACTGATTGCGGTAACTTATCTAAGCCAAAAGGATTGCCAAATTTTGTTTCGAAGACACAAAGCCGAACTTGGGTTGAAAGAATTTTGTGTTTGGGACGAAACGGGAGACAATTGCACGGGTGATTTAGGAGGTCCTCTGATGGTAAAAATCGACGGTCGATATCACGTCATTGGATTGAATTCTTATGCATTGGCGAAGGTTGGTTATATTCGATCGGAAACATGGTTAATGCTGATATAATTTTGTGATTTTTTTTCTATTCAGTCAAAAATTGATAGTGAGGGCCTGCCTGGAGTTTACGTTCGGGTTGGTTCTTTCTCGAAATGGATTCAAGCGGTACTCAAAACGGAATTCGATGATTTGCCTGCAGAAGCTTGAACGATTCATCCACATACGTACGAAGGAGAAATAAGCAAAACTAGATCAGTAGTGCTCTCTGTATGGTGATTAGAGCTGCAGTTCATGACCAAGAAGTGTGCGCAACGTCTCGGGCAGCACGCGAATGTATTTATTTTCATTACTTTGGATTCTATAGCATTATAAACGGACTACCTCCTGATATGGGATGGCAAATAACTTTGACATTACAGCCAGTTCATAACGATGTCGAATGATAATTTCACTGTCCGGGTAATTTAACACCAGCCATAGTGTGGGATGTAGTAGTTTGGCTAAGCGTTTCGACAATATCAACATGACACTAAAAGTCGATACAGTGCCATTGCTTACTTACGTATTCTTAAGTTGAATCTGAATTATAAGTCAAACACTGTGAAATCTACTTCTTAATTTTAGTTTACTTACGTACTAGCTCAATCTAGTTTGTGTTACTAGATGTTAATTAAAATTATGTTGTTCTAAATTGTAACTCTTAGGTTAGGGTTTTTTGCAATATTAGGGTACAAATAATTATCCAGCCCCATTTACTAGATTCCTTGCAGTTACATTTCTGCAGCTCGGAAGTAAGTGAGCTTAAATAAAGCTGTGAGCGAAGTTGATGAAACTAGTGATCGGCATCATACTAAGGCTAACTACTGATGCGATTCGCAAGTAGTACCGTCATGGATACATTCGAAACCGCATAAAAGTTAGTCAAGAATTAACCAACAAGTTGAACTGGAGATATATCCCAACAAACCAGAATCCAGCAGACATCATTTCACGAGGATTCTCGGTGAGAAAATTACTGCCCACAAAGACGAAACTCTGGCAACATGCCACTTAGTAGTACAACCGAAAGTTCAGGTTTGTGCAGTTCAGAAAACACAAATTAATGCAGCAATTTCTAGTGCACCGATGGAACCTTGAGACTAGAAGAGACTAACTCTGGCTCGACCAAGACTCCCGGATAACTAGCTCAGTAGCATGAGACCTCTGAGCTGAGTCACAGGATCGGCATGCTACTGTGTAATTCGGAGGGGTACCTCGAACAAATGGTCCAGAAACTGTGGAGTTCTTATTGTGATCTAGACTATGGAAAGAATGGAAGCAAAAGTGTGTGGGTGGGAAAGTCTAGGATTTTTTAAAGAACTATTGCACGGAACTACACAAAAAGAAATAATGAAATTTTTTTTTGTCTACTTTATTTTACGTCGGCCTATTTCCTCACATGGTGACAATCACCGACGCCAGGAAGACGACTCCACCACCTAGACCCTACCTAACGACTCATGAATATGAGCCGGGACCAACGGCTTTACTTCCCTTCCGAAGGAAGACGTGACCAGATTTTTTCGCCTCAGAAAAACCACCGACGTCGACTGGGATCGAACCCAGACCCACTGGGGTGCCAAGTAGCAGTCACGCTTACCACTACACCACCGACGCCGGCTAAATAATGAATTTTAACAGGCGCGTAAAATTTCTCCTCGTTTAATTTCAAGCCAAAGGAACCGTAACCGTAACAACAAAATTGTTTGCAATTTTGCATGCGCCATACAACAATGTTAACAATCTTTCATACAACAGACTAGATTCAGGCGTAAAGGGTTTCCCACTTCATATTGCATCCCGAAAAAAACGCTGTAGAAAATTACCCATTTTTTTGTTGTATTTTTATCGCTGTCAGTTTTTTTTGAAAATTGGAAAGAATGGCGCACCCGAAAAGCAACGTCGCGAATTGCTCTTGAGAAAGTACCTGGAAAATTCTCAACTCTCTCATCGGACATCGGAAAACAACTCGGAATCGTGCAGTCAATGGTGAGTCATGTGATTAAACGTTACTACGAAACTCTGAGCATCGAACACAAGCGCGTCGTGAAAGCGTTAAGGCGGAATCTCAATGCTTCGGTCAGGAATGTAGCCGAAAAAGTTGAATCTGTCCAAGTCTTTCGTTCAGAGCCAAAGACCGGGAGGGACTGCATGCGTACAAAATGCAGCAGGCTGCAAATCGTAACGGACGGCAAATTACGATGGGAAAGTCACGGGCCCGGAAACTGTACACCCAGATGCTGACGAAGCCTCATTGTCTCATCATGGATGAAGGGACTAACGTTACGGTGGACTTCCGGGGCTACTGTTCTTCACCACCCAGCACAAGTTTGATGTTCCGGAGGAAGTAAGGAAGCAGAAACTTTCAAAGTTTGCCAAGAAATACATGATTTGGTAAGTGATCTGCTCATGTGGCAAACGGAGTGCGCCGTTCGTGATTACCGGGACTGTGCACGGGGTGATCTACCTCAAGGAGTGTCTACAGAAGCGTCTGCTTTCTCTGTTGAAGCAACACGAGAGCCCTACGATGCTCTGGTTGGATCTAGCTTCGCGCCACTATTCAATTGTTGTCATGGAGTGGTACAAAGCCAACAGGGTGACTTTCGTATCCAAGGACATAAACCCCCCCTACGCACCGGAACTATGGCCCATCGATAAATACTGGGCTATTATGAGGAGTGGAGTTAAGCGTAAACTGCGAGCGTGCGGTTATGGTATTGAAGTATTGAATATGCCAAAAGCCTACTAATGGGTTATATTTTATTGTATGAAAGTTTGAAAAGGACTGGTCAACTAGGTAATTTTCTACAGCGTTTTTTCGTGATGCAATTTGATGTTGCACACCCTTTTGTTGTCACAAGCATCGTTTTCCGCTGACGCGGACGCGCAATCGCGAGAAAATGGACAAGATGGATAGGAAAAAAAATTAGGGGTGGGCTATATCAAGGATGTAACCGCGAGGTTCACGTAGAACCGTGTTGGTGTATAGTAATAATCGAATTATTTAGTTAATAGATATCATATACCCAAGCAACACAAAACCGCCATATTTGGTTATAGTGACTTGAGTGTGACTTAATTGAGTAGCATTGAAGTAACATCAACTATATTGCAACAAGTGTGCTGCTACGGTAACACGTCTCTTCTTAATAATGTTGCTTCATGCTGCTTTTTCGTGCCCTTGCTATTCAACTTTAGAATATAGAACGTAGATATACTGATGGATGATGGATGAGGTAGGCATTAATTGAATCAACATGAATCATGGCCGAATTTACAGTTGTCGGGGTCCGGAGCCATCAGCTTGTGGGTTAATTTTAAGGCTCAAATACAACTTTGTCCGTGCCATACGAAAGAATAACTGACCATCTACAATGCATTCAATGATAAACATACAATTCGACAAATATTATTCATAAATGCAATGGTGGTTATAAAATAAAATTAGTCGTCCTAACAAGGACGGTAATGATACGCGTTAGAATTGAATTTCTCCGGTTTACTAGGATACCTTCATGTGCTATAATTACTCCGGATAATGTCCTCATCGCTGCGAATGACCGATCAGGGGTACCGGCACCTTCCGGTTTTGCATTGTCTTCCATGCCACAGACACAGCCGGGCAGACTGAGGTGGGTGGGAAAAGCCGTTTGAACCACCAGCTGGGAGTTAGTGTCTTACACTGAATTCTTTTTTACTTACTTACTTACTTATTGTTTCTTTATTTCTTTAGATTTTTACATGTCTCTTTTATTTACATTTCAAGTGATGCTGTTCATGTTTTGCATATACATGTTTCTGTTTAATTTTGGCATTGAAGTTTGCTTTTTGCAGTATTGCAATATTGCATTTATGGTTTCTCCTTAAAACTACTTAAAAACTACACACTACCAAAATGTCATGTAAATTTCTGTCCCTTGAGACCGACACATGCAAGCGTCCCTTAGCACATAAGAATGAGTTGAAAGAGATGGGAAAATAAATTCAATCCAACACATTTTTTGTCGAATTACGTATGTGTCAGTTTCAGGAGACATAATTTTACACGAAATCTTTCTTTACGTTCCCCGACTTTTTACAAACACGAATTACGTCTCGTGTAAAATTCATAATTTCTAAGTGTGTATCTTACCTACCCTAAATTTGCTAAAAACAGTGAGTTCATCATAATGTTCTCTGATTGTTGACATTTTACTTTAAATTTATTGAAATTTGTGATTATTCTCTGATCTAACATTTGGACACCTGCTAGCTCATGTTCTTCAGTTGTTCTTGTATAATTTGGAACGATTAAGATCATTTTTAGCGCTTTGTTCAGCACAACTTGCAGTGTTTTCCGGTGACCCAGCATAGCATAATCTATCACCGGAGCTATAATCTGCTTAAATATTGCAATTTTGTTTATCAGGCACAACTTCAATATGTGATTTATCAAAGGATAGAGCGCTTTTACAACTTTGTTACATCTTGTTTTCGTCTTCTCCACATGGGATCTAAAAAGGAGCTTTTGGTCAATCGTCAGCCCCAGATACACGACTTCAGAGGACCAATCGAGCGGAGCACCATCCATGACAATTTTGCAGTCGTCGCGGGGAAGCAACTTTGTGGGGCGATTGTACGGGAAAACTAACACCTGAGTTTTGGCTACGTTTAGCTTTATTTTCCACAGGGATGCATACTGTTGTTCAGGCATTCTTGTAGCTTTCGGACTGTGGTTCTGGTATTGCGTCCCTTCACCATTATGGCAGTATCGCCAGCAAAAAGAGACAGATAACATCCATCAGGGAGTTGAGGTACATCTGATGTGTAGATAGTGTAGAGAATTGGACCGAGTAGACTTCCCTGGGGAACCCCAGCTGAAATCAGTAAGCTGTTCGACAGTTCACCACCAGGGGCCACTCAAAACTGACGATCTTGCAAGAAGTGCTGAATTATTTTGATTAAATAAATTTGTAAATAACGGTATAGCTTGAAACTAAGCCCATCGTGCCAAACGTTGTCAAAGGCCTTCTCTACATCGAGGAGGCCCATTTATTTCTGTTGATGATATTCGTTACGCGGTACAGTTGATGAGAAGTCAAGTGACCCTTGCGTAATCGAAACTGTTCTTGCAGAAGGATGTTGTTAATGTTAACATGATCTAGAACATCAAAATTAAATTTTCAAACAGCTTACTGATGGCCGACAGCAGACTAATCGTTCTGTAGCTCTTGGGGCTAGTGGGATCTTTTCCTGGTTTCAGTATCGGAACCACCTTCGCTATCTTCCAACAAGACGGAAAGTAATTCAGATCCAAACACCTATTGAAACTAACAAAACGCGACGCGAGACGCGAGACTAGCAAAACGCGACGCGAGACAAGACACAACACTTATCGTTCTTACAATTTAAAAAAATTACTTTTTGGTCGACCGGTTTGGGGCGCGATGCTGCCCATCTACGGGACTATGTCCGACTGATTACACAAATCTTCGTACGCTGTTGCGTAGTCGTCAGAAGAGAAGAGATGGTTACTGAATTCTCAGCTTTGTCATATTAAACAGACATGATGTGATGGGAGGATCGTCTTCATTCATGAGCGGTTTGGATGAGTTGGAGATAAACATCGATTCCCATGCGTTTAGGTGTGATGGTTTTCTTACTGTTTTAATTAATTTTGCATTTTTCCAGTCAATATGATGGTCCAAATCCGTCGCATGTACTGCTGCTGGTGATTCCTGCAGTTTCTGTTTATCAACAGCGTTTCTGTGTTCTTTTAAGCGAATCTTTACTTTGCGGCAGGTTTGTCCGATGTACACCGAGGAGCAGTCCTGGCAGGGAATTTGGTAAATCCCCGAATTTTCGTCCGGTGGAACCTTGTCCTTCAAATTGCATAGAACGTCGCGTAAAGTGTTTTCGCTTTTGTAAACTATGTGTATTCCTTGCCGTTTAAGTATGTTTTTTATTGGGTTCGTGACTTTAGGATAGAACGGTAGGCTGATTCTTCGTACATTTTCTTTCTCTGGCTTAAGTGTGGTGATGTTTTTTATGTGTAGCATTCGTTTGTGTTGTTGTAGAATTTTTTCCGTGAACCCTTTCTCGTAGCCATTCATCTCCGCTGCCTGGTGGATACGTTCTTTTTCTTCAGTAAATTCTTGTTCCTCCATAGGTACATTATATAAGCGGTGTGCCATGGAGTGGAAAGCAGCTTGCTTTTGGGATCCAAAGTGATTGGAGTCGGATGTAATGTACCTATCAGTCGATGTCGGTTTACGGT
Organism: Aedes koreicus; assembly: GCA_024533555.2. Lineage (NCBI taxonomy): Eukaryota > Metazoa > Arthropoda > Insecta > Diptera > Culicidae > Aedes > Aedes koreicus. Next base: position 25,437 of record JAHHFK020001627.1, read on the forward strand.
AATTCCAAATTTCAACGTGTCGTCCTCCTTCCTGGTGATCATTAAATCCAGGAAAGGTAATTTTCCGTCAATTTCTTTTTCTACCGTGAACTTAATTGAACTGTGACGAGAGTTAAGCATCCTGATCGTTTGATCTAGGTAGCGTTCTTTCACTGGTGCCAGTACATCATCAACATAACGCCACCAAACTCGGGGGAAAAACATTTCCTTCTCAGTGTCTACCTCGAAGTCGCTCATAAAGAGGTTTGCCAAAAGAGGTGAAAGTTTGCTTCCCATGCTTAAACCAAACGTTTGCTTGTAGAATTTTCCTCTGAATGTGAAAAAATTCTGGTTCATGCAAACCTCCGCCACAAGAAGATACGCCTCAATTTGATAGTGAGGTGCTCGACTGCGTTCTAAATGTCGACGCAGGCTTCGAAGAGCATCGGCGATTGGTACGCTTGGAAATAGTGCTGTAACGTCAAACGATACCAAAATCTCACCACGTCTTACCTTAAGCCCTTCTAGCTGCTGGACGAGATCGACCGAATTTTTCACGCTTTTGCCATGAGATACAGGGTATTTTTTCATTTCTTCAATTAGCCACGCTGCCATTTTTTTCGGTGGGTGTGCAAATATTTGAGCAAATGGGCCGCATTCCAATTGGTGTTTTGTGAATCTTCGGTAGGCAATACAGTGATGGTACTTTTGGATTTGGCACGTGAAACTTTCTTTGGAGTTTTTCATCACCCATCAAACGCACTACATTGTGCCGAGCAAAGTTTACTTCTTCCACCATCGAATTGAGAGGGTCTTTAGGGTTTCCGTTCTTGAATTTATGTTCCTCGTACGGACCTGTATTTATCATGTCGTGTACGCGTGAATCATAATATTCCCTGTCCATGATCACTACTGTATTGCCCTTATCCGCACGTGAGAAAATCACATCACGGGATTTTAATAAACGAATCGTACACCAAGTATCGAAATTATTTCGCTCTGTCTTCCTTTCTTTCCCTGCCGTTCGTGAAAAGCATTGCTTAACGTTGTGGCGAATTGACGATTTGTATCCTTGTTGGTCATATTGGATGGCGCTTTCAATATTGCTGACAATATCGGAAAGAGGGGCACATTGGGGGGAAACAGCAAAATTCAACCCTTTGTTTAGCAGATCATGCTCGGCCTGTGTGAATTGCGTAAAATTATCGATGGTCCGGGGCGCACGACTTGTTCTTCTAGGTGCCTGGGAGCATTCGAGGGAGCGCAATTTTTGGCGGTGTCCCTGTTTCATTTTGCACACTCGTTTGTCTAAATTTCTATTTACACCACAAAGGACTTTTTGCCAGCACTCTTTCTTCTCTTCTACACACCTATACACGATACATTCGGCTGTTGAGTGGTACTCCGTTTCACGTAGTAACTGCATATGGAGTGGGTACAATTGCTCTTGACCTATTGACCTATTGAAAATTTTGGCAATATGGGTGAGAGTGGACACGCTTAAATTTTTGAGCACCAGGCTTAAGAGTAAATCAAATCCAGGGGCTTTCATGTTCTTCGCACATTTGAGTGCGGCAGTAACTTCTTCAACGGAGATTCTTTGGTTTTCAGGGACGTAACATGGGTTGTTGTTCAAGGTAGACAGTGTATCTGAGACCGCTTGCTCCATAGGACTAACCATGTGGTTACCTATCAGGTGATTTCCACTAAAACTCGATGCAATGGCATTTGCTTTTTCTAACGGGGATACTAGTAAATTGCTATTACATTTTAGGGGAGGAACCTCCTCGGGCTTCGATTTTAGAATTTGCGCAATTTTCCAAAACGGCCTCGAAAAAGGATTCATTCTACTAACATCTCTTGCGTACCTGTCATTTTTCATTTCGTGCACACGAGACGCAATAATTTTTTGTCAAGTAACTGGCCTTAAGTTTCTTCGACAAGTCTCCAGTATGCTGGAACTGTCTCTTAAACACATTTCTAGCACGCATTATCCTTAGTAGTTCTGGGTCGAAATGAAGTTGATTACTTAGTTACTATTTCCACTCGTGGGACACATTCGCTTTCAGTTGTAGCGATGGCTGCTTGCAGGTTTTCCACTGCCCGATCGATGTCTACTACGGTTTCCAGCTGCACCTCTGCGTCGTCCTAGAATCGGCTTTTTGTTGAAACACTACCCAATTTACTCGGTGGTAGTCCTTCCTAGTGCGGCGTAGGCCACGTTCGACGTCGCTACCAACCCTAAGTAGTACGGGTAAATGGTCGGAGCTTAGTTCATTGATGATTGACGGTAGCCAGGCCGGGTTGCCTACCGGCGACAGGAATGTCGGATCCTCTGGAGCATGCATCATAAAGGTGTTCGCATTTGGGTCACATGCCACAATAAACATTTTGCGGTGTCTGGTCAGCCTGACCAGATCCATTTTAAACTGTCGTGCCTTACTATGTCCTGGTGGGGGCTGTAGGCAGCAATCACAAGAAGGGGACCACTTAATGTGCTTACTTCAAGACCGACTGCCTCTATCGTTGATGTCTTGTAGTGAGGTTGCACTGAAAACATGATTGGTTGTTTGATGGCTATTGCGACTCCTCCTCCTAGAGCGGGTGTCCGATCCAATCTCACCGTAGTGTATCCGGGAATTGGTTCCAGGTTTCAGATGTCTTGGTTGGTTTCGGCTTGCCGCCTCTTTTCGGATGCGTTTGAATTCCTCGCGTTTCTCACAGGAGCGATCGGTGGCACGGTGACTGCCATTTGTAATCGACTACCTCATCGATGGGGCAATTCCTGGTTTCGTGCTGTTGGGTGCAGACAACACACCGTGGTTTCACATTGCAATTTCTTGCGCCGTGGCCAAATAGCAGGCATCGCATGCATTGTGTAACGTCTTTGTTAATTCGACGATACCCCTCCCACTCGATGAAGGTTTCGTTATGACCACGAACCGCTTTCAGTGCGTCGAGGGTCACAGAACCCTCCTTAAAATGTACCAAGTAGAGGCAGTCCCGGTACGTCTTCATTTTATCATGACGAGTCATTGGGAATACCGCCAGAGGCTTGAGCTTGTAGTGGTGTTCCAATTCTTCCTTGATTGGCTTTCAAATTGCTCAGGCTGACTGATTTTACCATCAACGAAGGAATTTTCACCACCGTTGCACGCTGTTGCTGTTCCTGTTGAAATTAGCCTTCTGGATCGTCGCCGAACCCGTCCATATCACTATCGTTGAGTTCTGTACCACCGGTGCTGTAGCGGTTTCCGGCCATGACGGGTTGTAAACTCAAGCAAATAATCTTAAAAATGTCATAAGGTTCAACTTATGAACGATGCTGTGGAATTTCATAAGGCTGACTTATGAATGGATTTTGTTTCACACGACATTGTTCTTGCCTTTAAGCTTTCTTATTAACAACTTTTGATATATACTAGTGAGCAAGTCACTGGACCCATAACCTCATCGTTCAAGGTTCGAATCTAGGTTGATCCATACTTTAGTTTTTTTTAATATCATTATATTTCAAAAGGCAAATTTTTGAAGTTTCTACCGATGTCTTATAGCAAATAATCATAATGCAATCTTATGAATATAGAAAGTTTATTTCGCTGAGTGTAGCGGTGAATAGCGTAGTCAAGAAAGGAGAGAGTCACGAAAATGCAGAAAAAAGAAAAATTTACAAGAAGGGCCACAACATATGGGGCTATTCATAAACCACGTAGACTTTTTTTGGGAGAGGGGGGGTTTGACCAAAGTCTATGCTTCAACAAAATTTCAAAAATTTGTATGGAGAAAAGTCTACGAGGGGGGAGGGGGGGGTCTGAGATTTTCAAAAATAAGTCTACGTGGTTTATGAACCGGCCCTATGTAAAATCAGACACCGACAACAGAGCAAAACTATTTTGCAGCTGAGGGGTGTGGCTAGTATCAATCATGGAATGGGACTTAATTAAATTAAAAGAAGAATACAGTTTGAATCATTTGCTATCCGTTTTTGAGGACCCGGAGAAAAAAAATATTTTAAACCTTATCTTGAGCAGATTTGTATGGCAGCAAAAGTAGGTCATTTTTAAGTAAAAAAATTAAACTACATCTACTATAGCACTTATTTTAAGTTTAATGTACAAAAATAGAAAGTTTTTCTGATTAAAGAGCTATTAGCGTTCAAAAATCTTTCACTTTAGCGTATCGCTTTCATTTCTTCAAAAAAAAATTAATGACACCCGTTATAGAAAAGTCCTACGTTAAAACAGTCATGTTTATTTAACTTCATGATGATACATACTATAATTGTTATATCTGTATTCTCCGTACGTGGTGTAACGATTATGATGTAGAAGGAGATGTCCGCTCATCACCATGAGGCACCAAGAGTAGACAGTAATGTTTGCTAGAATAAAAAATATGAAGAGTAAGTGTTGAAAGTACCGTCAGTGTACAGGGTGCGGCTGAAAATAATGCGAAAATTTGTTCTATTTCTTTCAAATGTGTTTTCGGCGCTCCATTCTGCTGTAGGACAACGTTTTGGTCCTCGGAGAAGTTGGTCTTCACCCAGGGAAGCACTTGGTCCTTTAAAATACCGATATACACGTCGGTATTGATTTTAACTCCAGCATCAATGAAAACAGGCGGCATTTTCAAACCGTTGGACGCCACCAAGCCAAACATCATGACACCAGCTGGATGTTTGGTTTGAAATTTGAATTTCACTTTTTCCGGAACGTTCTCCATTTTTTGCGGTGAAATGAATCGGCCCGTGCGGCTGTTGGCCACTGCATCGATGCTGAAAAGCTTTTCGTCGGAGAACAGGAATATCATTTTTTTCCTTCTTCAACAAGGAAAGCAATCTCTTGGAACGAGTCACTCGTAGTTCCTTGACCCGGTCCGTAATTTAGTGGCGTTTCAATCTGGCTCTGGAAGATGCACGCAGGTCTTCTTTGATGATTCTCCGCATGGATTTCTCCGAAATATTGGCTTACTGTGCCAGTTTTCTTATGGATCGCACCGGGTTGCGAGCAATTTTTGCACGGACCGATTTGGTCACGTTCGGCGTGCGTGCAAAGCGCGGACGTCCGCTTCCCGGCTTCCGCTGCTTAGGACCATCCTGCAGTGACTTTTTTATGCGGTAAACTGTTGCCAAATGGCACCCTACCACCTTGGCAATCTCTTTCGGCTTCTTCTGGGCGTGCAACAAACTGGTGATTACTTCTTTCGCGAACATTTTGACGAATTTGCAATAAAACAAAAAGAATGTTTAAATGCAGCACTTGAAAGTAAACATAAACGAATACACTTTCGACAGAAATCAGTCACTAGCTACACGAATTAACCCAATACTCAAGTTTGAACATTTTGGCATTATTTTCTGCCGCACCCTGTACGGTAGGTTGAAAATCGAATAGAAGTATTGAAAATTGAGCGAAAGGGCATGGGTAAAGTAGTACTCGAACCAAGGGCGTTACCATTGCCTAACATCCCCTTTGCGGGGTAGGTCAAGGCACGGACGAATCCACCACCTCAACAGGCAATAGTAACGTGATAGATCGCGCTCATGTACCACTGATAGCTTGTGATAGTTTCTAGTGGTAGTTTGTACACACTCTGTATTGATGCGTACATGGGAGAGGAACCCTCTCCTTTTGGATTTGTTTTTATACACAACGTCTGATTTTTACTCATTTTTTTCTTTCTCTCGTCATCTTTACTTAGCGACATCGGAGAGAAAGACCGTAAAGTGTTGTGATACTGGTCCCCACCAGTATGGGTTAATGGGCTCCACCATTATGAGATTTTACATACTATAATTGTTATATCTGTATTCTCCGTACGTGGAGTAACGATTATGATGTAGACCTATCTACCTTAGCGACTACCGCTAGAAACTATCACAAGCTATCAGTGGTACATGAGCGCGATCTATCACGTTACTATTGCCTGTTGAGGTGACAGATTCGTCCGTGCATTGACCTACCCCACAGTGGGATGTTAGGCAATGATAACGGACTTGGTTCGAGTACTACTTTACCCATGCCCTTTCGCTCAATTTTCAATACTTCTATTCAATGTTCAACCTACCGTACACTGACGGAACTTTCAACACTTACTCTTCATATCTTTCATTCTAGCAAACATTACTGTCCACTCTTGGTTCCTCATGGTGATGAGCGGACATCTTCTTCATGATGATGTTGTTTAAGAAGGAAATATTTTCTAATCACCATGAGGCTCCAGGAGTGTATAAGTGGGTACTAAGTACCCCGCTGCTTCAGCTTGTCGCAATCCGTTACGTTTAACCTCGATACCAGCTGTGCCAGACGGGATCAGCTTTTGACGTTGAGCCACAAGCCAATTGTGAGTTATCTTATACTCAACATGCATATGCATGGGCGCTTGTTTATTAGCTGCTATAAGTCCTATTACAACCCTTGCTTTGTCATCTTGACATAGGAAAGCAATTTCATCTGGCCGAACTATTGAAGCAATTTGCTGAAGCGATCTTATAGTAGCACCGAATGTATTAATCTCACTTTTTTGGCAGTTCAGGTAGCTTGTTAACAAGGTGTTAGAATTTGAACCGTCCAATCGAAATTTTTCATTGACTTTTTCCGGATTCTGTACGATTAGATTCAGGAAATGATGTAAAAATAAGCACTGGTGTCTGTTTTCCTGCAATTTTACTTCAATTGTAACAAATTTAGAGCACAACATCTAAAACCGATCTTACCGAATATATTCAAAGTCCACGTAAACAAGCTGTCAAAACAGCATTGATGAGGCCGTCGTGCAATGATCTATGCTTCGCGTTACTGGCTCGAAGCAATTTAACCGGCACAGTTTTGACGTGCCGTTTGCCCTCTGTTGTATTGAATCGACGAGGAAGTTGTCGGAGATAAGTTGCTGATCTGCTAAGGATAAACCCTTTCTCATGTAGAGCTGACGTTTAGTTCATCCCTTGTTTTAACACTTCTGACGTTTTTGTATTGCCATTTTTGAGCTGCTGAACCGTGCAATGCTATATGCTTTGAGCCGTGGGCGACCAATAGTTGTCATTACATTCAGGAAGTTTGCTGTAATGATTTGTAACTTTGGAATTTGGTAGCGAAACTTACATTGATCAATTACATACCTGCCTCTGGAATTGCTTCAATCAGCCTCTGTTTCGACGATTTTTCTTGATCCCTGCATTTTGGCTGCCTCTTCTGACGGTTTAACGAAGTCTACGTCAACCGGTCGTGTGTTATACACTGATTTTTTATGTCTTTTGAGGATATCACTAATATCCTTCGCAGCCTGCGAGTTTTGCAGCTCATTCAAACTTGCTGTTATGTTAGCGGTCTTTCCCTTTCGTCGATTACATGTGACCTTCCTAGTAGTAGTCTTTGGTAGGGGAAGAATCGCATCTGGTGACACTTTGAAAGCATTTGTATTCGGCGGTTTGTTAGCTCTGAGACGCAGTTCAGGAAAGTATTCTACTGGACCGGCAGACTGACTGTTTTAAGTGGACATAGCAGGTGTGTGTGCAGACGAGCTTTCTTTCATATCATCTTCAAATCCAAAAATGGCAAATCAGAGCCATCGTCTATTGGAATAGATTGTGAAAAATTTGTTTTGAAAGGGCCCATAAAGGCCACATCTAAAGGCTGCAGCTTGTGACTGCATTGAGGCGGGAGTATCGTAACGTTGTTATCACGTGTACGAGCATTTTCAATAAGTGCCAGACTTTTAACATGGGATGCATGACCGTCCAGTAGAAGCAACACAGGGGTCCGTGGAGTTGGGCGGATCTGTTCCAGAAAATGGATGCCATAGGTTGAAATCTGCTATGGTCATCCATTCCGATCCATTACAACTGAAAATGCTATCCGCAGGAGCACCCCTTTTTTCGACTGATCTGTTAAGCGTGATCGTGAGAAGATCAACATGGGTGAGAGGAACTGCCCCGTAGCTGAAACGCACATACATGCCGTCGACGGAATCCCGCGATCCGTGGAAGTAATCTGCCGGATTCCGGAGGAAATCTGCCGGATGTCAACTGTTTCTCCAGAAGCTCGAAAAATTAATTAACGGACACTCGATTAAATCCATGAGCTCGGGCAACCGATGTTGCCTCCGGTGTGCGTAACGAAAGCTAAGGAGGTCGTTTCCGAAAGGATTGCAACTAGTAGAAACCAGCTAGAATAGTAGATCTATTCAACGGATGATTTTTATGGTTTTTCTCCGCCAGTTGATACGACAAGCTTCTTGCATTTTTAGCCGTAATTCCGTAGCAAGTGGAATCCGCAGCAATTAAGTGTTGTATCAATTCGTTTTCTTCAGCCGGTGTGAAAATAGGTCCAAAAGCACCCAGTGCCTATATTTCTTCCCCCCGCTGAAGGATGTTGCACGGGGTATTCCTTATGCTCGAGCGATCCTTTTTTTGACGCACCTTCATTTTTGACCGCATTCACTGCGGTTTCCAATACAATGTTGGTCCACTTCCGGCGTTTTTGAACAGATTTATAGTTCCGCAGCATAACTACTGAATTTAACTTGTGACACCTATAAAATGAACCAAAACACTGAAAGCGTCTGGTTTGTTTTGTATTTGAGGTTATGTTGTCAACTATGAAGGTGTCAGCTCTACCCCATTGTAGAGTGTTTAATCTACCCCAAAGTGAAAACATATTATAGTTTGCCTTTTTTTCTTTTAAATTATAAAGCTGGAAAACACATTAAAACATTTATTAGGAATAGTAGGAATAATTGAAGGTTCCACTAATACTTATGACAGACATACAACGCTGACCGTTGTACGAACTGTCAAATACATTAATCCAGTACCAAAAAACACGTTCTAGACTAAAGGAGTACAACGCTGTACGTTGTATGTCTGTCCCAGGCATAAACTAGATATTTACAGTTAAATCATCGTCATTTATTTACTAGATCTTATTTCGTGAGTGATGAAAATTATAATTTTGTAGCATCAAATCAAACCTGTGGATCTTTCCAACAAATTTAAATGATTAGTGACATATTTTAATATAAAAATGGAATAAACTAAATTCTAATAAGATAAATAACATACCAATGGCATTGATATGTATTAGTATTAGTAAGTATTATTATTAAAGTATCGAACATTTACCAGATAGCGTTTGCTTTAAAAAAAAATGGACAAAAATTGCCGATTTTCATGGGTTTACCTTCACCTGCACTGACGCATTAACACCCATGCAGCATCAATCATAGTAACCCATGAGTCAGCAGACAAAATTTGACAGCTCTATCAGTCGAACTCTAACCGTGATGGCAAAAACAGTGAAACAACTCCGTTCAGATGTGTGCGCGTTCAAAGAACGATACATCGCCGCGTCAAAAACGGACATCGTGCGGCACTTTGTGGACGCCGGATACACCCGTTCCGGCATCTACAACATCTATTAGACAACAATTAGAGCATCGAAAAAAAGCCCGGTTCCGGACGGCCGACGACCATGAGCGACAAGAAGCTCCAAAGGATGCTGAAGATGAAGACCGAGTGAAAAGTGGCTACATCGCTGCGTGCGCTTGGCCGGGAGGTCAGTTCAACCGGCCAAACAGTGAAAAAGTACCTGGCGAATATGAACATACATGTCAGGAAGCGGAAGTCGCGTCCACTGGTTTCGGAGCTGCAGGCAATGACGCAGCCAGCGGCTGAATAAGATGGTCAACTCGATTTTACCGGCGAGTTGCGTCGTTCTTCAAGAAATACCATAAGGGCGAAGACGTAGTGTTCTGGCCGGATCTGGCGTCGGCCCACTACTCGAAGCGATCGTTGGAGGAGATGGAGCGGCTGAATATCGATGTGGTACCCAAGTCGGCGAACCCGCCCAATATCCCCCAGCTGCGTCCCATCGAGAATTTCTGGGCCAACCTGAAGCGTAAGACCTACTCCAACAATCTTGTCGTGAAAACTGAGGAAGAATTGATAAATAAAACGAAGAAAGAACTCAAAAACATGCCTACACGCATGTTTTCGTCCGCCATGGCAAATGTTCCGGTTAACTGCCGAAAGGCCTCTCGCAAGGTTGTAGAATTTTTTTGCAAGTAAGCTTAAATAATTACCCTCCATGGGAAATTTATCATAAGCAATTATCTGTCCTAGCTTTTTTTTTTATCACCATCCGAAAAAAGTCCATTTTTTTAATGCATACGTAACAAGGGGTGTCCAATTTGCCCCAGGTGTTCATAATGCCCCTAGGTCCTCTACCTATTTGTAAATATGCAGCTATGTGATTCAATACAGGCAAATCGAATCAAACAGTTATTTTTGTTTTGATATATTCTCTATGTGACGTCACACAAAGTCCCCCCCTTCTTCTTCTTCTTCTTCTTCTTCTCATTCTTCTTATTCTTCTCCTTCTTCTTCTTAAGCAGCATTTCAAGCTTATTGTTCTCACAATTAGCTTATCGCTTGCTCTCAACTTAGTGTTCTAAATGCACTTCTACAGTTATTAATTAAAAGCTTTCGATGCCAAGTACCATTATTGCATTAGTATGATTGTGTGGCCAGTACAATCATACGCTATGCCTAGGGAGTCGAGAAAATGCCTTGACCAGACCGGGAATCGAACCCAGCCACCTCCAACATGGTGTTGCTTTTTAGCTGCGCCTTTACCGACTGAGCTAAGGGAGGACCTTTCATCACAAATCGTCACTGTTTTCTACCACTCCTCCTCCCCAACCCCTTGACGCGTGACGGACTTTATGGATGCCATCTAATGCTTGTTTCTGAAGGTAGGTTCTGATAGATAAGAATTGAATAGATCAATTAACTTCCGAATGTTGGCAGTTCTAATTACAATTCACATCCAATTTCATCAAATGGTGCATGTAGAGCCTAAAATCCGTTCCGTTCTCTACTTAGCACAAACCAATGTGGTGCGATGGGAACTCCACCGTTGGCCGTGTGTTCCTGGGTTGATGTTGCGCTGGATTCTTCCTGGCTCATCATTTCTACGGTGCATCGATCGTGTTGTTTGATCGATGTGGCAAGACATCGATGTCTCGATGTAGCTACCTTTGCTGCTGTTACGCTGAATTCTCCAGGTGCTGTAAAGTCCGGCAGAAAATGGATATAGTTTTTGGCTTAGGAAGTACCAGCACATAGGACCCAAGCTTAATGATTCACCACTAAAAAACTAACTCACAGCGAACAACCCCTTAAATATTCTGTCAAAATAACACAGCGAATCAAAACAAAAACAAAGATGTTAATACCAAACAGCGCTAGAATTTATTGCAAGGAGCAAGGTGTACTTGGGATCAATGGGGTTCTGAAACAGTGAAACAATTTTAAATCGTTAGTCTCGTATTGAGCGATTCCACGCCAAATCAGTAAATGACTAAACTTGAGTATTTTAGATTTGGCCGAAAGTTTTCAAACGTGTTAGGAATAACAGTAAAAGTGTTTTGGCATGATGAACGGTCGTTTTGATACAAGAGTATCAAGAATTGAGAAGGGCTTATGTGTTTTTGATACAACAGTTTCAGGAAAACAGTAACTTCGAAATCGTTTGTTTTAGAGAAAAAGTTTCTGAGAAAAAATGGTAAGGAATCAAAATGTCTATGAAAAACAATATACACTGTAAAAAAAGTTTTTTACTTGAAAAAATCATAATTAAAATTTAAAATTCAAATTCCCAAAATATGCTATTTCAAATATTTTAAAATTTCAATGATAAAATTGAAACCTGCCAAATAGGGAAGATGTACCTATATTAATCTCATCACTTTGCAATTCATCCTTTGAAAAAAAAGATAACACGGGGAGGGTTTTAAGAAGCAAAAAAGAAAAGAAAAAAAAACGACCTCAGTGCGCTTTTTTGTTTGTGGGGGGAAAAGGAAAAAAGAAAAAGGGGGGGGTAGAATCTGAAAAAGAAAAATCAATAAAGTTGAAGTAATCTCCTATAATTTTCAAATTATTAGTCCAATCGTGTGAAATTCAAGAAACAGCTGTTGAAATATCCATGTTTGTTGAAACAAACATAGTTTTGGTATTGGACCATCTCGAATAACTTATGAAAATGGGGTGTTTCCTAAGTTTTTGGCCACTCATGAAATTAAATTCAAAATATCTCGAAAACAGTTAGCTTTTGGGAGATCATTGCTATGAACATTTCGATTATAAATTTGATATAAAATCAAATTTTGGCATTGAAAAGTACTTTTAATAAACATAAATTAATTTTATGAAAATCTTCCAAAAGTTTCTATTAGAAATTTTTTTTTAATATTTTTTGTCCAAGTTGTTCTTACCTTTTAAACAATGATTTTATTGTCCAAATTTTTTCATCGAAATTTAAAAAAAAAAATATAGAAATAGTGTATTTTGGGAATTGGAGTTTTAAGTTTTGTCATGATTTTTTCATATAAAAAAAATCTTTTTTTCAGTGTATATTTTTGTTCATGGACATTTTGATTCCCTACCATTTCTTCTCAGACATTTTTTCTCTAAAACGAACGATTTCCGAATTACTGTTTTCCTAAAACTGTTGCATCAAAAACACATAAGCCCTTCTCAAAAGTTACTCTTGAGTCCAAAAAATATATCCTTATGTCAAAATACCAATAAAATTATACTGAATATGTTTGCGAAATTTCTTCCAAATCCAAGCGGCCCGTGTCAAATTTCGACATTTTATGGCCAGTTTCGCCTGGAAATGCTCTATTGATTGTTGGTTTGTCCTATACAGAAAAAAATCTTGTAGTAAAAACTACCATTTTACCCGACTATGCCTGTTTTCAAAACTACCATGAAAAATTCAGTCACATTTACTACGTTTATGGTACAACCATCAACATTTGTGGTATATTTGACAGACCTCATAGTGATATCAACCGCACCATGGTGGATCTAATCGCAGACTTGGTAAAATCAATCGCATTTATAGTCAGGTGAAAAATGGTGGTGTTTGCGCTTAATTTAACCCTCGAAATGGTAGTTTCAACTGCGGTTTTTTTTTGCGTGTAGCTCATCACGTCGATCGATGCGGCATGGCCTGTTATTTCATAACGCATACACGTCCGCTCTTTTCACTCAATTTTCATCAAAATCATCAAAAAAAGAGCCACACAAACTTAAGTAAATCTTGTTGGGATTGACAAGTCGACAAATCAAAAACATCCATTCGATACAAGTCGGTCACATTCAAGATTTACTGCACTTTTGAAGAAAGTTAGTCAAAAACGACTCAACATTTAGTCAAACGGAGCGGGCGTGGAGTGCTTTGGTAGAGCAGCCAAATCATGTTAACTTGAACTTCGGAAGTAGCCTACAGATTTTTATGCGGGAATGTGCGACTTCTTAGAACACAAAAAAAAAGACGAACTATTCAAGGCATGAAAAATACAAGACTTAACTTTTAGAGATCACTTAGTATTTTAATGGTCTTCGGTTGGCTACGATATGACCCAAAAATCATCAAAAAATAATTCTCACAGTTAATTCTGGACAGACTTTCATTATTTGGACCACGCTTTATAAGCTATACCGGAAAAGTAACTGTAATATTTTTTTCCATCTTTGTTGTAGTAAAATAATTTACGGTTGTTCAAGTTCCTTCAACCATTCAAGTGAAATTCAAATGAGCATTCCATATGTAGGTATTCCTGCATTTGAAATGCTCATGAACTATAGTTCGCTCAGCTGTTGTTGATGATTGTGTCGTTGAGGAGATGTTTATTCATCATTCTGCGACTGTAAATTCCTTTTGCATCAATTCTTTTCGATGTATGGACCTCTCTTTCACGCATGTCATGACCGTGGCCTATCTCTGCTAAGCCTATCATCATGAGAGTCAGACATAACGACATATGTATTATTACGAGACACCGACCGTATGCGATTCTGACAATGTGAAATAAATTTGATTTAAAATCATATCATCGCAGAACGTGTGCGCCTCGAGGTGACATTCTCTCTCTCCGCGTGACGACGATGATGTAAATTTGCTCTCGAATCAGGCCGGTTGCTTGTGCTTTTCTCCTTGGACTGACGTTCAGTTGAGCGGATGAACTTGTACGAATTGTTTGCGATCAAGTCGTTGCACCGCGGGTATTATCCATTAACTATGACGTCTCTGGGAGGATTGTGCCTGAACGTTTGCGTCATCATTTGCATCATACAGTGCGATTTGGCGATGCCTGTTCTACAAGATTCACCGATCAAGCATGAGTCGAAACGACAGGTGACGGGAGGTGGAGATCGACCCAAGATCAGAAACGAAGTGGCGGAATACATTGAAAGTGGACGGATGAACAATGATTACGTGTGGGTGGATGTAACGACGAAGAAATTCGTTCCTGTTCCTGGCAATGATCTAGAATTCGGAGACTGTTCCGAGCCCAATGAGTTGATCTATTTTGACAACACGCGCATCGAAAACTCCGGGCCAAGCACTCTGAACGGAACACTTGAGGTAAGATCCACATATCCTGATTGATTGAACATAGGTCATCTAGAATTTTTTTTTTGTAGATTTACATCGACGCACCGATCAACATAACTTGTGTGAGAGCGATCGATCAAATAAAGGACGGCTTTGGAGCTTTTCCCACATTCAATTCGATGGGTTCAAATTGGGCCAAAATAGATGTTACCGGTCAGTATGGGAAAGGTTTCCATTTCCATATCTACGTCTATGGAACTCGCCCAAAGAAAGGTAGCTCGGAGAAAGAGAAAGACCGTAAGGACAGTCAATCGAATCTGCTGTAGCACACTGTTATCACTCTAATACAAGCTTTTGTAGATAGTCTAGCCATGTGACTTTTGTGAATAAATAGTAACTAGATTGAACCCCTTAAAGCGAAACATGATTGTGATAGAGATTCCGGTTTTGAGCTGTATTCCTTAGTCAACAATTTTTATTATCAAAACGATCGATGAACAATGAGTATCCTACAAATGTAAAACTCGTGTACGAACCCACGTGTGCGCATAATTAAACCTAATAATATCTGATCATTCACTGATCGGCTTCCTTTGCTCCGGATGGAATTGGTGGCGGTGGGACGTCAGGGATATCCTTATTTTTGTTAGAATTGTTCTTGATGCTGTCGGGAATGTTTTGCACAGTTGTGCTTTCTTCGGTTTTCGTGGCTTCGGTAGTTTCCGCTCCCGCTTCGGCTTCGGCTTCCGGTGTCGCTTCTTTGCTATCGGTTGCGCTCTGCAGATCTTCCTTGGTAGGTTCGGGAAGATCTTGTTCACGTCCACTACGATTGATTTGCTGAGGATCGACGGCATTGTTCAGTGGACCGTTTGGTTGGATGTTTTGGGTGAAGTAGGGATTAGGTTGTGCTAGCTGGGGGAAGTAGCCGAAAGGAGGAAGCACGGACTGGTATTGATTTGGGTTGTAATTGCCGAAGGAATCGTACAAAACAGGGAAGTTGTAAGGGTAGCCAGGTAGGCTATAAGGCTGCGGGTTTTGAATGTTTCCGTTATAGGCGGACAAGGGAATCAGGCTAGGAGGGAGACCGAATTCGTTCAGTTGAAGAGGAGTCTTTTGGTCAGCTGGACGGGCTTCGTAGTTAGGTCGTGGGCCTTCGGGAGCTTTTGGAGCGATACTGTTGTTGGGTTCAGGAATGAGTTCTGGTATTGGGGCCTCTCGTAGGGGAAGGTTTGTTTCTTGGAATGGCCTGGCACCGGGAAGGGTCTCGATGGGTGCTTCTTGGAGTTGTGGTTCCTGAAAATGAATGATAAAGATGGAAGTTAATAAATTAATTTTGCGTATTCATGACCTAGTATTATAAGTATATCAGCGAAAGGTTCTTAAAAGGCAACTGACAATCATCATCATCACTACATAATCGTCATTAACATCAAGCAGTTTTAACGTTCAAAATTGAAGTAATGATCATGAAAATGTATCATTGCATTCTACTCGCCGATCAAAATCCAGTGATTAATTTTCATTGTTAGAACGTCAATATTGAATGAGGAAACTGGTTTTGAATTTTTGAAAAATGATTATGGTAGCTTGTCCCTTAAGGTATCCCAAGGATTGATCAATGCATCATAGTGGTTATCTCATTAACATAAATTCAACTAGAATGAGATAAGAGCTATCTCACTAGATCAGATGTAAGATCCGGTCTACTTTGAATATCCTCCCTTTTTAAAACGCAAAGTTAAATCCAAATGACAAACTTGGTAAACTGTCTCAAACAAACAGAAAAAAAAATGATAATGGTTACAGCTACACCTCTAAAAGTCAGATTTGGAAGGTTTTGACAGTGGTTAGATTTTAAAATACACTTGTTTCAGTGATAAAAGTAACGTCTCGTCATTGGTCATTGGGTCATTGTGAGGCAAAGAATGCGTCCTTGGTTCGAGTACCACTATATCCAAGCCCTTCGCTCAATTTTCAATACTTCTATTCAATTTTAACAACCTGCCGTACGCTTGCGGTACTATCAACACTTTCACTTAATATCTTTCCGTTCTAGCAAACATTACTGTCCACTCTTGGGGCCTCATGGTGATGACCGAACATCTCCTTCTACATTCTCAAAGTTTTCAATTACCTGGGGGTTGATAACCTCACACCTGTTGAGGAGCCGGAGAGAGAATTTTTAAAACCGATCCGAGAGTGGCAACATGCCAGCCAGCACTTCAAGACTCATCGTATGAGTCGAGTGCATGCAACCTAACGCGATACGAAGACACCGATACTGAATACGTTCCAGTTTGATGGTGAGCGACCAAGCAGCTGTCTGAATCTTGTGGATGAGCTCTCCACCAGGTTTCTGTAACCGTGCTTAGACAGTTGATTCTTTGCTGGAGCTTTCGTTTCACATATTCACTGTGGGATCGCCAGGTGCACGTAGAATTGAACCAGACCCCAAGATATTTAAAGGATATAGAATGAGTTACAGGTGTACTCCAAATTTGAAGCTTACTGGCTATGCTTTCTAGAAAAAAATACCTACTCAATTTTCTCTGTAGATAATTCGATACCTAGCTCTAGAGCTCAAGTAGACTAATTGTCCTTGCAGATCGACCACATTGGGTCCTGTGACAAGTAGTACGCTGTCATCTGCAACTTGTCACTTAGACAAACGTCAATGTCTTAGGCATAAAAAATATTCAAAAAAGGGGCTTAAACATGACCCTTGGGGAGACTAATTTAGTTAAATTGGGAATCTATAGAGCTTCCATGAAAAAAAGATCATATGTGTCTATTACAGCAAATTGTACAAAAAAAATATTAATTGGGAAAAGCCACAATCGTGGAGTTTATCTGAAATTACTTCAATAGATACTGAATCAAAAGCCCCCTTGATATTCAAGAAAACAGAAACGATTTGCTCTTTTTAAGCAAAAGCTAAGCTAAAATCTGTGGAAAGCAACGCGAGACGGTCGTTCGTTCCCTTACCCCTGTGGAGACCATATTGAGTATCTGAAAGCAGGTTGTTCGTCTCAACCCATTTGTTCAGGGGGAAAAGGATCATTTTCTCCAACAACTTTCCAATACAAGATAAAATCGCGATGGGTTGATAGGACTTGTGATCGGACGCGGGTTTACCAGGGTTTTGAATGGCAACAACATTCACCCGTCTCCAATCATCCGGTACAATGTTGAGTTCCAGAAGTTGATTAAACAAGTTCAACATGCGCCTCTTTGCGACGTCTGGGAGATTTTTAAGCAAGTTGAACTTGATCCTATCAGCCCCTGGAGCCGTATTGCCACACGAAAGGAGTGCGAGGGAAAGTTCTACCATTGAAAAGGGTTGGCTGATCTCATCTATCGAATTCGTGGTTTCGCGAGGAATCATCCGTTCTTAATAGAATCTGGACAAACTTTTCGTGCAAACTTGAGGATACATTGGTCCTCGCTCTCGTTGTTCGTAGGTCGGTTACGCAATCTTCGCGCCGTATTCCAAAGAATACTCATCGAAGTTTTATGCGAAATGTCGCCAGTTGCCGCGTTTCTTGGCCTTGGCGTTGGCCTATTCCTCCAGCGGTAAAAGCCCGTCTACCGTCGAAACGGCTTCACCTATTGCTGTCCTGATTCCGATGGATTGAACTCGCTGGCAACCGAACTTTTTATGTGATCACTAGCGTTGGGATCCTGATCTCTGTGCAATCCAACGATAATGAATTCGAACAACGTGTGAGGTCTTATTTCCTGCCAACTGAGGATGGACCAGCCAAACGTGTAACTTCTCCATAGTTAAGAACTGTCATATTGAAGTTGTCACAGAGGTCATATATCAAGGAAGGCCGGTTGTCATCGTACAGGTCTACCCAGCCTGTACCGTGAGAGTTAAACTCACTTAAAGGCCGAACAAATAGCTGAAAGTTGTTCTCGGTTAATTAAGGCTCTAGGAGGGATATACACAGAAGCAATGCATATGCTTTTTTTTTTTAAATAACAGCCTGACATGCGACAAATTTCATACCTAGAATTTGAGGAAAATTTCACCTTTCGAATCAGTAGCACTTTTTGATCCCCAAAAGTACTCCTTCTCCATGCGAATCCTCACGATCAAGACAAATTATATTGAGATCATGAAACGGATGATTTATTTCGGAAGAGAGCCACATTTTACAATGAGAAAATTCATCACAACCGGTATTGTGACTTATAAATTTGAAAGATTCCAATTAAGGAATAAGTCTTGGACAATATTGGAAAGATTTACTATTGAATCCAGAGGCCAAGACGAAAATCATTAAAAAAAAATTTTTTGCCAGATTTATTTTTATCAAAACATCGATATATTTTCTTCGACAAAATAAATTATTCACTTTAAAAATTGGTGATATTATTAAAGCCAGTTTTGATCTTTTGGCCACACTGCATTCTTTGACAGTTGTAGTCACAGCGCAGATGTGGTATTTTTCCAATGACGTCTATATAAGGTCTGGCCCAGTAGCCACAACAATATTAGTGAAATGAGCAAAATTCGCTCATGACACTAATACCACCGCACTTCTTGCGTACGCTACACAAGAGCTCTGAAAGTGCTACGTCATACTATTTTTTTATCCGTTCGCTCCGTGATTGTTTATTGTGTGCGCTATAAAACTTAATTTTTCAACCGATTCTAGTCTATCGATGATAGAAAATTGGCTCTATATCGTAACTCGATTGTCAAGTCCCAGCGTTTGAAAGTGAATGTGGAAAAAATTAAATTAAATTCAGTTAAATTCACTACTAATCACCCATGTTATCGGGAGGAAATGCTGCTGCTCAATAAATGGCATTTGTATCATGAATATTTCCATAATTCAGCCTTTATAATAAACGTTTGAACCGATTTTTTTTATATGAACCTATACACGCCCATAGAGAGTTGAATAGTGTTACGTCATCACTCGTCAGCTCAGCAATGTTTACATTATTTTTGCTTCCAATACAAGCAAGCAGTGCGTTGCCCCAGACCTTATATCCAAAGAAAAAATAATTTTAAGGGAAATGGAGGAAGTAAAAATTGGAAAACAAGGAATAAAAAAGATATTTAAAAAAGAAAAAAAAAAAACAAAAAAAGGGAGGGGGGGTAAAAATTTTCCAATCGTAAATGAGAGTTTTAGGGAAAAGTAGGAAGGCAGGAAAGGCATAATAAAACTAGAAAAACAAGTAAGGTTGGGTAGTTTTTTTCCTTACCGTATAAAATAGGTGTGATTTTTGGTTTGGTGGTGGGGGGGGGTAAAAAAAAAAAAAAAACAAGATACTGTATGTTTGGTAGGTAGAATGAGTAAATATTGAGAGTGGGTGGGTTGGGTTGGGGGTGGGTGGTTGGTATAGGAAAATTTTAATGCGCCACGGAATCATTGCTAGAACATTGATTTATTTGAAAAATAAAAAATACTTGACAGTTAACAATTAGGTGACAAGGCTGATAAATTGTTAGGTCTTGAATAAATTGTGTCTACAATCCATTTTAAGTTTCAAAATGTATTTTAAACAGCAGAAATTGTTCGTAGCATTGGAAAAACGAGAGTTTGTTGCATATATATGAAAATGGCTACCATTCGGAGGGAATCCAGAATAGCCACGCTCGCCATTTTTTCAATGGTTTTATCTAAACCTACCATAAAACGCATATAAAACTAATATTTCTTGCACAAGACTAACAAGATTTTTTAGGAGCGTGATAAGTTCATCTTTACTTGTTCTATTCTTGAAAGGAAGAGGAGTAAGGCTTGAATAAAACTTATTTGAATTGCTCAAGGTAAACAAGTCTTTCGTAAGATAGCCATAAAATCAGTGTGGAGAAGGCACATCATAAACAAAGAAAATGTGAACATACAGTATGTCCCATAAAAAAATGCGAAAGTTTTCAATACTTATTTTTGGGTAGCTTTAAACATTATTTTTACTGTTTTAATGCGTGTGTGTAATCATCTGACTGTATACTCTGAGACGATGTAAACAAAACAGTGGTTCGCGAGTAACAAAGTTGAGAAAAATGTACGCAAAGGAGGTTGTGACTAGTTTGCTGCTCGCCCAAAAGCCCGTAAAACAAATTGCAACGATTGTGGGATGCCACCTGGCTACCGTTTACCGTATCCAACGTTCACTCCTTGATGGACCACGTCCACGGAAGCCGGGAAGTGGCCGTCCACGGTCCGCTCGCACACCGAAGGTCATCAGATCAGTGAGAGACAAAGTGAGGCGAAATCCTATCAGATCGATCCGGAAATTGGCTAAGGAAGCCGATATTTCAAAAACTACCATGCAACGGTTGGTCAAAGATGACTTGAAATGTTCGTCCAGGGCAAGAGTAAAGCGCCACCTTGTAACGGACCGAATCAAACAACTACGGCTGGAGCGCTCGAAACGTTTGGTGTCAGCATTAAAAAAGAAGCATACCATCATCGTATTCTCCGATGAGAAAATGTTCACCATCGATCCCGTATCTAACACACGTACAGACAGGTTTATTTCGCCGAAGAAGATTGAGGATGTTCCAGAGAACGTGAAATTCAAGTTTACAACCAAACATCCGGCCGGAGTCATGGTTTTCGGGGCAGTTGCGTCCAATGGCTTGAAAATGCCTCCAGTATTTATCAAAGCTGGATTAAAAGTTAATACCGAGGTTTACATGAACATTTTGAAGGACCACGTTCTGCCATGGATGAAAGCCAACTTTGGAGCACACCAACACGTCATTTTCCAACAGGACGGAGCACCGTGTCATACCTCAAAAAGGACTCAAGCGTGGCTGAAGGAAAACATGGAATTTTGGCCAAAGGACATTTGGCCTCCTAGCAGCCCGGACTTGAATCCTTTGGATTACTCAATATGGGCATATGTTCAGGCTAAGGCCTGTGAACGTTCTCACCCCAGTGTTGGCGCCCTGAAAGCTTCCATTACCAAGGCATGGAACTCGATGACTGACTCATACATTGAGAAGGTATGCTCTCGATTCCGTCCCCGTTTGGAGAAGGTGATCGAGAAAAATGGTGGACATATTGAGTAATGTAATCATGAAAGGCTTAATAAACGATTCCCTAAATAAAATTATGATTTTTTTTATCATTTTCTATGAAAAAAAAACTTATTTGAAACTGAGGTATGGATTTTCGCATTTTTTTATGGGACATACTGTAAGCCAGTTTGCCTTGAACTGCTGCTCGTCCTTAGCAGTTTTTTTGGTCTTCTTTAGGTTCCGCTTGACAATAGCCCAGTATTTCTCAATTGGGCGGAGCCCTGGCGTGTTGGGAGGGTTCTTGTCCTTGGGAACCACCTGCACGTTGTTGGCGGCGTACCACTCCATGGCCTTTTTACCGTAATGGCAAGATGCCAAATCCGGCCAAAACAGTACGGAACAACCGTGTTTCTTCAGGAAAGGCAGCAGACGTTTATTCAAACACTCTTTCACGTAAATTTCTTGGTTGACAGTCCCGGAAGCTATGAAAATGCTGCTTTTCAAGCCACAGGTACAGATGGCTTGTCAAACCAGATATTTCTTTGCGAACTTTGACAGTTTCGTGTGCTTGAAAATATCTGCTACCTTTCCCCTTCCTTTTGCCGTATAAAACTCCTGTCCCGGAAGCTGCTTGTAGTCGGCTTTGACGTAGGTTTCGTCGTCCATTACCACGCAGTCAAACTTCGTCAGCATCGTCGTGTACAGCCTCCGGGATCGCGCTTTGGCCGTCGTATTTTGTTTATCATCGCGATTTGGAGTCACTACCTTCTTGTAAGTCGATAGTCCGGCTCGTTTTTTGGCTCGATGCACGGTTGTAGACGATACACCCAGCTTATTTGCGGCATCTCGGAGAGATAGGTTAGGGTTTCGCTTGAAACTACCGGCAACTCTCTTTGTCGTCTCAGCGGCTTCCGGTTTTCGATTTCCCCCCGATCCAGACTTCCTGGCTGTCGACAAACGTTCCCCAAACACTTTAATTACATTTGTAACGGTTGATTTGGCAACTTTTAGCGATTTTGCCAACTTTGCGTGCGAGTAGCTCGGATTTTCGCGATGCGCGAGCAAAATTTTGATACGCTGCTCTTCTTGCTTGGACGGCATTTTGACAACTGAAGAGTGAATTCCAAAATCAAAATAGGAGCAACATTCTACACACACACACCTTCAAAATGAGGGGTGTTCAGGTTTTTTAAATGCAAAATTGAAAGAAATACGTCAAGTTGATATTGACCAAATTTTGACCATATCGCCCTTTATATATATTTTTATGCGATTTTTTTTTTGGAAATTTGTTAAAAAATTGTGCTAAACATATGATTAATACCAAAATAACGTCAACAAAAAAATATTTTGCATATGTAGCTTAAAGCCAAAGAAAAATCGAAGAAAATTAGAGCTCAATTGTGAAAATCGGTTGAAAATTGAGGAAGTTATGCTGGTTTTAGGGAAAAGTGCAGAAATGTGGGAAAAAACTTGGATTGTGGTGCTCCCCAAACTCTTCGAACAAACCGTTTACATCTCGGTAAAAACTAGCGTTATTTTGTTTGGAGAAGTATTTAGCGAATTGTTCATCACGATTTCTGTAGTACGAAATTGTCACACCAGGCTGTAATAAATTTATTTTTTTTAAGCGTGATGCAAGCAGTTCAGATTTCTGTTTCGACAATTCCAAATCACGTACCAAATCATTGAGTTCTGCTTGGGAAAATAATGAAGGTTTTGTTTCAAATGTTGTGTCCTCGTTAACCAGCTGGGCAGTATCTTAAATGAAGACTACTTTTTCGTTTTAGGCAAATAGGGTACCGGATTGAAATCGAATGTGGAGTTGGTATTTCTACGGATTACACATCAGCATACTGCACCGACTTATGGCGGCCATGTTGTTGAACTTCGGTGAGGCAGAAATAACATTCCGTAGCATGGCAAAAAGGTTCATTCCAAATAACTGGCTTATCAAAGGACAAATAGCGGCTTTACAGTGACAGAAATGAGAGTATATAACAAATTTGAATGGGACCAGTGGTAAGCCTTACATACCTTTTACCTGCTATCCACCTAGCCAGGCATGTTTTGCACGAATTACACAGAACGTTAGGCACCCATGGTTTATCCAGATTATCCAGACAAATTTCATAACAAAAACGGAACGCAGATTGAAAAGAAGCAGTGAATTTAACCGGTGTCGTAAAAATGTAGACGCCATAGGCTTAACAAAACTTTTGTGGATAATTTTTACATTTGAATTCCCGTTTTGCAGCGCACATTTTTCTCACTCCGATAAGTGAACAACGAACTGTCACAAAAGCTAATAAAATTAGGTGCCAAACTATCTTACCAAACAATAAGACAGTAGGTATATCAAATCTTGTGTGTGTGTGTGTGTGTGTGTGTGTGTGTGTGTGTGTGTGTGAGAGAGAGAGAGAGAGAGAGAGGGGGGGGGGAGAAAGAGAGAGAGCAGTTTTTCCAAAAATCAACATAACTTCCCCATTATTCAACCAATTTTCACCATTGAGCCCTTATTTCCTTCGTTTTTTTTTGGTTTTAAGCTACATATGCAATATTTTTTTTTGTTAACGTCATTTTGGTATTAATCATACGTTGAGCACTATTTTTTTTAACAAATCTCCAAAAAAAAAAAAACGCAAAAAATTATATATACTTAGAAATACCGTCGTAACTATTACTCCTAGAATACTGTAATGTTCAGAAGATCGGTGTTAAATTTAATTCTGCTTCATTTAATGAAAATATTTGAAATTGGATCACACGCGTTGGAGATAGGGTACGGGACGGGTTTTAAGCAGATTAGTCAGCCCCTGAGACATTTGATGAAGCTGTATGTAATCTATAATTAGAACTGCCAATATTTAGACAATAATCCCACTGCTTACGTCTGGTCTATCGGAACATACCTTCAGCAACGAGCATTAGGCTCAGAAAATTTCATAGCCATGGAATAAAGTTCCCAATTGCAGGAACTTCTTAAACGCATGCGGATTGCTTTCTGATTAAAAAAATGTTTTCTTCAGCTCCTCAATCTGTACATAAACTAACAATATTGTATGAGTGCGATTCTGTGCATGTGTGCAAAGGCGAAATTAAATAGGCCAGTTCACGATTTGCTGCCAACGTCAATTTCCTCAACCCGCTCCTTCGTTTTACCCATCCGCTCTCGAAAACAATCAACAAAAACATGTCGATTACTACGACCACAAACCTGTCTCCTAGCAGGTTATGAGACAGACGTACACGACCAAACTTTTAGTTTGTCATTGATCTTTAGATTGGCAATGTGTATTTCTCGGAAACTTTTTCAAACAGACGTATGTCATTTTGTAAACAAAGAGGGGAAGTAAGATTCAAAAGTAAATTTCTCGAAATTCTCAGTACCCTCACATAAAGTAGCATCACAATCATGTAAAGCAATGTTATTCCTTGTATTGGTGGCCCAAGTTTGCATGAAAGTGCTAAGGGTTTCGAGAAATTTACGTTTGAATCTTACTTCCCCTCTTTGTTTACAAAATGACATACGTCTGTTTGAAAAAGTACCCGAGATTTCTTATTTCATTTACTCTCACGCAAATTTTAGCCAAAGCGACTGTGACGACAAACGGAATGGTTCGTTTAAAAACAAACAAATGCAAGAGACAGCAGGCTTCACGTTACATTACCGGTGCGCTGTATCCATGGTTAACAAAGAAGAGAGGAAACATGGGCTCTCTCAAAAGCAACAGTCATGCCATAGCTGCAGCTCAACAGCGAAGCATTATTTATCGTTGGGAACTATTTGACAGCTCCAAAACATATTTTTTTATTGCAAATGATAGTGCCAGATGATGGACAATATAATCATAAGCATAGAGCAACGTCCAATGACTGGAGGAAACTTGAAATAAATAGCGATTTCAAATTATCTAAATATGTAATAAATTTAACTCAATGTTCAACATCACACTCTGGCAACAAGCCTAGTTGTGAGAGAGAGCCGATGAAGACATGCTCTCCGGTACACGCGATGCAAATGCAAAATACACAAAGGCAAAATTTGAGCGAACTTCTTCAGCAGGTCAGAAACTGATGGTTTCTAGATGATGTATTTTAAATCTTCAAAATGACAGTAATAAATTGGTAATCAATCATGATTCATACATCGAATCATTGGCCCAATACATAAAGCTTATGATCGTATCATTAAAAGGGAAATAATTTGGGAAATGTAGGAGTTGTAGACCTATTTCCTAACAACTGATTAAAATAGTGACCCCTGATTAAGCCGTTCCCTACCCTATTTCATTTTAAGCAAATGTGTTTTGGTTCATTTATAAAAAAAATCAACTTTTATCCATATCTCGAAAACTGTTCTACTTTAATTTTATGGCTTTTTTATATTCTGCATAAAATTTCACATTAGAAATGATCAGCTTACCGAGTTCATAAATGCTGTAAACTAGTGTTATTGATCAAGTTATGCACATTCCGAAATTGTTCATTTTTTCGTATAAGAATACCTTTTATGCCCAGAAGAAACATACCCTCTACCATTGAAATTGAGCTGAGATATTTAAGGAAATTGCAAAATTTATGTGGTGTATGATTTATTTATGTATTTTTTGTTTCTTGATTATCGAGATTTTCAGCCTTGGGCTGGTTCATCTCCCGTCGTAGTCACTCAAACACCGCTTTTGGGCATTTTCGTAACTTGTCGGGGGTGAGTTTCGAACTCGTGACTTTGGCGTGAGAGGTATGGATGATTTATTTTATTCAGCACTGTACACTGATAAAAAAACATTGTCGTTATTCCAGAGGACCGATGCGAAGACATTACATAAAAATAATTCCGGACACTCGTTAATACACTGACGGAACAAAACGAGCAGACGTTTTTATAGATAGACCCAAATTATTCGAACCATAGACCAACATTGCATTTCATACCCTGTTATTATTATCAAAACACCGACCATTTATGTTCATCAAACTCTCATCAATCTGTGTGTATATACTTTAGGCAGCCTTTTGCGGCCTGTTCAACGTTGATTAAAAAACATTCTGCACCACCCTACATTTCACCTTCTGAAATGACTCACCGGATTCCTTTGCGCATAGTACGCATTGTTTCTGGCTTGCACCTGCTGAGCAACGCTCGCTCCAGCTGATCCAGCTGACTGCGGCTGGTAGAATCCAGGGTACGAGTTAAATGCATTGTACAGTCCGAACGGTCCGAACGCACCGAATGGATAGGCGAGACCCGCTTCATGTACCACCGGTTGCACCACAGGATAGGCTCGGCTCGGGGTCAAATTCTCGTCGGTCGTTATGACTGCATTGTAGACCTTCGGTGTCCTCAGCAGACCACCGAGGGCCGGGCCAGCGCAGAACGTTGAC
Organism: Aedes koreicus; assembly: GCA_024533555.2. Lineage (NCBI taxonomy): Eukaryota > Metazoa > Arthropoda > Insecta > Diptera > Culicidae > Aedes > Aedes koreicus. The sequence continues at coordinate 52,191 of JAHHFK020001627.1, forward strand.
ATCAACAGCAGCGGTATGAACTTCGTGACCTGATCGGGGAAGAAAAAAAAAAGAGTGAAGGTAAATAAGTTATAAATCAATCAGGTTATGACTGAAACAGCGGCGAATGGCAAACCGGCTTTGAAAAATCTCAAAATTGATCGATTAGCATTGTTGAGCGATGTATAATTACACTAACTGTCGTGTTACATTTGGTCACAAGCAGGTTAGGTTTGCTGTGGTCAACGAGAGTCGGGTTATTAGAAGATAGTAGAATTTTGTAGTTTTAAGAAGTTGGATACGAGGCGGTCATGGATTGGAACATAGCTTATCGGTACCTGAATCGTAATTAGCCTACTCGTTCATGCAATCAAGGTCTGCAGCTTTCGATATAACTCGAAAAGGCGTGTATCAAAGCTGGAATTGAACAGCGTTGATCAGGCAAAAAAAAGTGATATCGTTTAATGAATTGCCACGTGAGGTGATTGTTAGCAGAATATCGTGACTTAATATAGGAATCTTATATCTAGGTTTAATTGCCTTTATTATAAAGTTCATTATTACAAAGTTGTGATGTGGCATCAGTTTGTTCCATGAAATTAATTCAAATCATAATTAGGTGTTAATTTAGATTAGACGGCAGATATATGTAAGTT
>JAHHFK020001628.1:0-120479 GCA_024533555.2 Aedes koreicus
TGCATGTTGAACATTTGCTTTTCATTCAAATTCTCTTTAACTTTAGCTAGATAGCTCCTCAGAAAATCACTGACTGGCGTACGTTCTTTATTCGAGTCCATTAGGCAGAGACAAATAATATACGATCGAAGCCGAAAAGGAGGATGTTTCAATCGTGAAACGACCAGGAATGATATGAAAGAGATATGGGAGAGCCTTGATAGTGTCGAAATTAATATACACATGGTTGAATTTGATATTCGTACCTGTTTTTTTGTTGGAAATTATGTATTTCACTCATGAGAATCCCCGACACGCTGTGGTCAGTAAAATGCTTAACTATACCTGTACTTGTTTTGCGAAATGTGATTGAACAGATTTTTCTGTCTTCATCGTTGAATTGTTTCATTTCTACTCTTCCAGAAATGGCTTCCAACCAACCAACTTTAGCAGGCCATAGTCACACAAACGGCAGTGATGTCCAAAGTAATAGTGATACGATCGAACAAACTTCTTGAATAGTATAGAGTACTGCGGTGCATCCTTGAGCAACTCAACTACTTCTCATGTAAAGATGCTCGTTTTTCAAAACATCCGTCTCATTGAATACATTCTTGACGATCGAAAATATCGCAGACGCCCTAGTTCGTCAATAATCGAGAATCATTCTCGACAACTCATTCAAACAGACGTATCTGATTTTGTAAAGAAAGAGAGGAAGATATTTTCAAACGTTAAATACTACAGGATACTTTTTAATTAAGCACTCGAACCATCTAATTCGCATTCCATGGTTAAGCTACTAATAACATGCTATGTACACTATGTAGAGACGGTTCAAAAAACGGATTACCCTGCAAAGAATTGATCAAGTGCGGCTGGAACCATGACTTTAGTCAGTGAAGGACTCTCAATGATCATCGTCAAAACGGGCGTGATTGACTTGAGCAGGCGCAGCAGGTACTGATGTATCTTGTGTAAATCAATAGTCGGATGTTATGATTGCATGTTACTGGAGGAATAGCTGTTGATGCTTCCGGTGGAAGCATCTGCACTGACTTATATTGCTTGAGCTTCCGGAGTTATTGGAACCGTCGAACGTCGTGTTCTTGCAAGAATCAGATCCACTGCTATTTAGAGATGATTTGAGAATCCTGTTTGCTGCACCAATATTGCTGCCGTAGTTAACATTACTAGGCAGCTGATAAAATGTGTTGCTCTGACAGGTTTTGATGTTTTGGGTCGAAATTTTCGTCTGGGAAACGTACGGCGTCTTTTATTGTCAAAGAAAAACTTCGAATAAATTCAATTAAAAACTTAATTATTCAATTACTAAACAAAATTAGCTTTTTGTGCAGGTAAGAAGCAAAATATGGAAAGCTTAAAGTAAACATGACGACTAAACTGACGACGTTTCGTTTGACCGGGTTGCCAATTTTTTTTTGCGTATAGATCAAAGTAAATAGATCAGCGGTGCAATATTCCTTTTTTTGATCTAAAATGAGATGATCTAAATTTTTGAAACGGACCAATTTTAGATCAGAATATTCATCAGGATTGGAGGTGCCCTAAAAAAAAAAAAAAAAAAAAAAAAATGCGTAAAAAGTAGGCACCACTGAGAAAAGAAAGTCAACTCTGCCCGTGACTGCATACTGACGCCATTTTCAAATAAGCATTTATTTGATAAGCGCAGTGTTTAAGTTCCGGAATTGTTTTCGGCTGTCGCAGTATAAAAATGGAAGAATTATCCAATACGTTGGATACAGACGCATTCGCTAAATTGACAGGTAAGTAAAATATTTGCTATTGTCAGTAATTACAAATGTTTAATACTGTATGAAACAAAACAGGTCTCCTATGCCTTGAGGCCAAATGCAAATTCGGTACATTGATGTACGAATCTGTAGTGAGCCAAAAACTATATCCATTTTCTCCTTCACGAAAAAATGCGTGAGGCAATTTCTGCTTAAAATCTTTAGACAAGTTTTTGTTATTTTTTTATTTTCAATCAATAAAAATGGCTGTGTAATCTATTGATGTCTTTTTCACTTTCAAATCTGAATTACGGAATTCAGCCATTTTCAGCAATACTCGAGCAATATTGATTTTCCGAAGTGCGTAAAAAGTGCACATCTTTTAAGTTATCAAAAGGAGTAAAAGTATGCATTTTTTACTTCTGAAAAGAAGTTAAGACTATGCACATTTTGACGTACATTTAGTTTACGCTCAAGAGAGTAAAAGTAATATACACACCGACAAACTGACATGAATGACTATAGAAAATGTGTAAATATTTCTGTTCAAATCATATTACTGACATCTATCTTCGTGTTCGCTGAGAACGTTTATTGAAGTCACGAACTCGTTTGGGAACTTGATAAGAAGGTTAATGCCTGAGCAATCCTGGACAAATTAATTTTATCTAGATAAAATGATTCTATAGGTTTTGACAGATGGGATCGCTGCACATTTGAGTCGGCCGTTATGGATTCTTGATCAAAACTGTCGGTGATATACATACTCCTTCTTGGCGTAGTCCCAGTTTCCCTCAAAAGGCCAGTATCGACCTAAAAAGTAGAGAGGTTACGGAATTTTGTTCAATATTACCAAGCGGAATTTTGACAATTGATCTGCATGGAACTAAATGTCACCTTCACTTAAGGTCGGTATCGAGTTCAAAAGAAATTTCTTTTTCTATCTCAATCCCATGTTAAATTCCGTTTACTGAAACGGAAAAGTAAAGAATCGAAAAGAAATTTCTGCAGCAGTATCCACCTGAAAAGAATGTAAAAATAAAATTGGGAATTTGTAGGGTTCCCACGCAAACTAATGGGCGCTGTCACTTTTACTTACGGGAAAAATATATTCCGCTCGATTATTCCGTAAGTGAAAGTGACGTTTTGTTCCATGCAGATCAATTGTTAAAATGCCGTTGGTAATATTGAACCAAATTCCGTAACCTCTTTTTTTTAAGCGTTGTTTACGGAATAATTTCGTTTTGAGTGCTTTTTGTTTTTTTTTTTTTTTCGTGTGTTTTTCTTTTTTTTTTTATATTTGATTTTATTAAGTGAATTTTTGGAAAATGGATCATATGATTTTTTGGTGCCTAAAAGTTTGGGGTGGGTTTAATCAGCCGCTACACCTCGACAATCCATTCATTGAGAAAGCATCCCAGCTGTGGAAGTGCAACTTTGTGTTTTGTGTACATACTTTATCCGTGGCACGGCACCATTCCGAGTTATCTTATACCGCTATCAAGAGAAGGTGGCTCAGACAGATTGATTGGATTATAAGTGAAGACGAACACCCATCTCGGAAGAGCTTATACGTGTTAGTCTTCTGATAAGGTAAGCAATCTGTCTACGTAGAAGAGCTCTGGCAAAACCAATCAAATACTGTTTTCAGTATCTATTTCGTAGTCCCAAAATGTCATCCAGAAAGCTGACGATTCTCTACGGTAGCCAATCCGGAACGGCTCAGGATCTGGCCGAACAGATATGGAGAGATTCAAAGATGTACCATCTTCAGGGATCCGTTTCCGCCATGGATGAGTATGACATAGCACAATTGATCGAGGAGCGATTTGTTGTTATGGTTTGTTCAACCTATGGTCAGGGTGAGGAACCGGACAATATGAAACGATTTTGGAAGTTTCTGCTTCGTAAGAGCCTTCCGACGAATTCACTTGGTGGGATGTTCTTCGGAGTGCTTGGCCTAGGCGATTCGAGATATCCGAAGTTTAACTACGTTGCAAAACGGTTGCACAAAAGATTACAACAGTTGGGTGCTACTGCTCTTCTTCCGGTAGGACTGTGCGATGATCAGCATGATCTGGGATATGGAGCTGTGTTCATGCCTTGGATGAATAACTTTTGGAACAAGTTAACCGAGTTGAGTCCGATCCCAGTAGGTTTACAGAAGCTTACCGAGAGTCCCAGGGAGTACCGGTGGGTTGTGAAACAGGACTCAGGGCCGGCTAGTACCGAAGTCGATATGTATGCTGACGTGAGAGTAGACAATCAATTTGATACAACGGTAGAGGAAAACAGGCGTACCACGCATGAGGATCATTTTCAGGACGTGAGATTGATTACATTCGCCAAGAAAGCTGTGAGTTGGAAACCTGGTGATGTTGTGTATGTTAGACCACATAATTCCCCCGAAGACGTGGACAAATTGTTCGAGTTGTTCCAAGAACACAATCTAGGATTGCATAAGGATACCATCGTTTTGGTGGAGGAAATTGATTCTGGTGAGTACCATTAGAGGATTTTCGGATATTATTTTGACGCGATAGTCGTGTTTTATGAATCAAATTTATTTATTATTGAACATCATCATCTTGTTGCCACCCGTCGTCGTCCGAGAGGAACCTTCGCTTGGCAGCCGTGTTCATGTACGGTCGATAAACCCATTCTGTGTCAGCCGCATCCAGCTCATCCAGCGTTCCCAATTTGATCTGATATAGCTTTAGGAGAAATCTCGGACCCACCTCTGTCATAACCAACTCCCGATCTACTGTTTTGAAGGTGTGATGGCGGAAGCTGATGTAATCATCATGATTCGCGAATGTCATTACACGTTTGGCGTCCTCCTTAGGCACCGGAAATAGATACTTCAAAATCGACATTGTTCTCTCAGCCAGTTTGGTTTTGAAATTGTGGAAAATCAAATGCGGTTTCTGCTCACTCATTGGTCCAATGTCGGGGATATCGTGACGCATTACCACTCCTGACAAGTTGAACGAAGCTGTTGGGCCGTATGGAAGATGACAGATTATCAAATTATCCGGAACACCTCGATGTTCGTGAACTACGATGAAATCAGTTACGTTGTTCGCCCGACAGGCATGAATCAGCTGTTTCATCTCAAAGTTTCCACGATTCATGCGTTGCGCGTTCGGGAAGATCAGTCTCATTTCCTTCACAAATTGTTTCAGCTTTGCTGAAGGGTCTCTAGACGTGGTTATCATTATCTTTGGATCCTCACACCCGGCGTATCGATACTCGTCGTCCTGGGAATCCGCTGTGTTTGCACCACCACTGACTCCTCCGATTTCCGCTGCTCGCTTCGGCCCTTCATCGTTCCATTTGAGCTTGTCCTGCAGGGTGAGTGCGTCTTTCTTCAGATCTCCATGGATCGGCGTGTGATCCTCGAGGGATTTTTTGATCTTGGCCTTTTTATCCTGCAGAGACTTATGTTTGCTTTCGACTGCTTTTCGGTAGAGGTACTCCCGTCGGAGACGGGCTTGGCGGCGAAGCATTGTCGTTAATCGGACGCTACGTTGATTTTTTTTGAGGATTTTTTCCGGGAAAATAAACAAAACACGCGTTTAGAAATTTTTGTGGGACTGAAACATGCAGGCTGATGTTGACGTTTTGATTTCGGCGATGATGTTTGACGTTTTGAAGATGACAGCAAGGTGCTAACCGAGGGGTGAGAACACGGTGATTATTTCTTCTGATAGTATTCTCGTTGCAGTTCATTCAAAACCGGAAAAAATCAATCGCGCAAATAAATGTTATTGCTTTTCCATACACTCAGCGAAATAAACTTTCGATATTCATAAGATTGCATTACTCTGAGAAAAATTTCATCGTTGTACCGACAATTAAATCATGGTCAGGATGACTATCGCATATAATGGTTACAATAACCATGAAAATGGATGAATTCACCACGTTCATGGCATTTTTGACTATGATCATGGTAACAAGGACTATTCCGACATTATGGCAAATGTTGGATCAACTATTTTTAATGGTCGTTTTGACCATGATCATAGTCGGTTCAAAATCACTATACTGAAATAGTCATCCTAACCCCCAATAATGATAAAACTGACAGTCAAATTCCTCTCTGTGTATGATTATTTGCTACACTGAAAAGTAATTCGGTTGCGCCCTTTAACGAAAAGCATTCGGAAATCGAGTGATTGTCTTATGGTTAGATCCATATGACGATCATCCATGTTTCGAATGACAATCAACCAAATTTAATATAATGTTTGTTTCAAAACGATGTAGATCATTAGCGATATATGAATAATTTGAAACAATTCAACGACATAAAATTATTTCACATTACACTTTCTCAACCGTTGAGCATAGTTTGCAACGGGAGCACAAAAATGGAAGGAGTCATGAAATATTTTTCAGTAAAGGCCCAGCTACAATGGGGAGTGCAACGGCGCTTTGCGGCAGCTTTTGACATAACATAGATGGATTAACTGTCAAAAGCTGCCGCAGCGCGCCGTTGCGCTCCCCATTGTAGCTGGGCCTTAACTCGGTAGGAAGCGAGCGGGTTTCGATCCTTTATTCGCAGAGACTGGCAACCCTATCCTATTTACTAGCGTTTGACAATATGCAACAGTATGACATCGCGGGCCTTATTTGAATAAGGTCCATCTGACGTTTGTTACTACGGATACGAATGCCAGGATTGTTTACAAACAATGAATCTTTTTACGTTTGATTGTAAGAGATGTTAGTTACAGGAAATTGACAGCCCGACAGGTCCCTGTTTATAGCGATTGATAGGTTTTTACCGAATGATGTTAAATGGAATGTTTGTCATCCTCATTTCAAATGATTTGCGTTATAGGGCTTTTCCAATGCAATACACATACCAATTTGGGATGACGATTTTTCATACAGTATGCATTCGAATTTGAACGGGACGTCAATTCACTTCGCGTATTATTAGTTGTACAACATTAGAAGGATAATTATCTGGTTTCTAGATAATCGTCCTCCGTCTGCATCTATCATTCGAAAATTCGATTTCAACAATCAGCGAAATAAACTTTCGATATTCGATAAGATTGCATTATGATTATTTGCTATAAGAATGAAATATAATGATGTTGCAAAAATATAAATATTCAGCAATCGGGATTCGAATCGTGAATGTGGGGGTTGTGGGTCCAGTAACTTGCCCACTAGTATATATCAACACTAAACAGGAATGCTCAAAGGCGTACAAGAACTACGCCGTGTGAAACAAAATCCGTTCATAAGTCAACCTTATGAAATTCAAAAGCATCGTTCATAAGTTGAACCTTATGAAATTCTTAAAATTATTTGGCTGAGTGAATGTCTCGATATCGACGTAGGATTCGTTCGAAAAAAGAGGATGTTTGAGTTCAGTGTATAAGAAATCAGTATGAATTTCATAAATTTGCCTTAGAAAACATAATGATGTTGAAAAAAATAAAATTATGGAGCCTGGATTCGAACCTTGAACGTTGAGGTTATAGGCCCAGTGACTTGCCCACTAGCTTAAAGGCGTACTAGAACAACACTAAGACAAATAAACTTAAGAATTTCATAAGGTTCAACTTACGAACGATGCTTTAGAGTTTCATAAGGCTGACTTATGAATGGATTTTGTTTCATACGACGATCATGGAGGGGAAAGTTTCCCCTACACTTTGATGCTATAGGTTTGCGTGTGTAGCCTACGGCTTGCGAGAAAAAGGGCTCAGAAGTGTGTGTTTACAAATGTTAGTAGGCCCAATTCTATTGTTGGTCGAGAAATATCATAAACACTTGTTTTATTTTTTAAGTATTAAGAGAAAAGACAGAACCAAAGGAAAGGGTGTTTTATGATCGCATTTATATTTACTATTATTTGTTTTGTAATTTTTTGCTCATAAGAGCAAATAAGAGCAAGTAGCAAACCAAATAACGAAATAACTCTGTCATAAAATATTGCAATGAGAATGGGTAGCAGAGCATGATTGACACTCGAGGTTACTACTCCGTTAACGCCAGATCAGCTGTAATTACACAGCAAATGAAAAGATGATGCTTGGCACTAACATCCATCTTCAATGTATAAAAACTGGTGTATAAAAAATTTCTCGAGCCAAAACCCCAGCCAAATCCCGTTTAAAAATCCCGTAATGCTTTTCCCGAACTGTAAGTAAACCAGCCTTAAAACAGATGAGCTTGGACATAATATAGAAGAATAAAGTGACCAATAGAAACATAAAATTGTCAAAAGTTGCTTTAATTTCATAAAATCGTTCAATGGTAATTTGAGGTGGATTGGCGTGGTCAAGCCTTTCGCTGAGGGAAGGACCCAAAAGAGCAACAAAACGAAGGAAACAAGCAACTTGCCACCCAGTAAAAAGAACTTGTGAAAATGATGTATTTTTCTATACACAATTGTGTTGGCACAATTTCCAACAATTTGTTGAGTTGTTATTCTAACGTCATTTGAGCCTATCAAACGTTGAAGAAACTGAAGAGAAAAAAACCTTCATTTTGAACGCAGGCTGTGCCTATGCTTAAATTTGAATATTATTTACAAATAACAGACTATATGATTTTTCAGAAATGCCCGTTCCGGTTATCCTCCGAAAATCGCTACCCCTCGAGCGTATCGCCCAGCAGTATTGGGATCTGACGGCCATACCACGTGCCCGTGCTTTTGCTTTGCTGGCGCGAACATGCCCCAACGAATTAGAGTGTGAGAAACTCCAGGAATTCTCCAGCTACGAAGGACAGGAGGAACTTTTCTCCTACGCCAACCGACCGAGACGGACAATTTTGGAAGTGCTACAAGATTTCCCCCATGCATTTGGGGCCCTTCATCTAGCGGCACTATTCGAACTGTTTCAACCGATCAAGCCGAGAGCTTTCTCCATCGCTTCATCGGCCGCTAGCGGGAGGCTCCAGATTCTGGTTGCCGTTGTCGAGTATCAGACCAAGCTCAAGGTTCCCAGGAAAGGCTTGTGCTCTAATTGGTTGAAACGTTTACAACCGGGTGATACGCTGAGGGTTTGGACTAGGAAGGGGTCTTTCCAATTACCTGCTGATACCGTGAGAATACTTAGATCAGACTATTTGTAGGTTTTAATTCAATACTTTATTACAGACAACGCCCATCGTGATGGTCGGCCCGGGGACTGGTTTAGCACCATTCCGATCGATTCTTCAGGAAAGAGAAATTCTTGTTGAACAAAGGACAACATATCCTCTGGTTCTGTTCTTCGGCTGCCGCAAATCTTCTGCCGATTTTCACTGCGAAGATGACCTCCGGCGAATGGAACTCTCAGGACTTCTGACATTATTTTGTGCCTTTTCTCGTGACCAGGACGATAAGGTGTACGTACAACATTTGATAAAAAAGCAAGGTGATCTACTTAAAAAGCTCCTGATGGAACAAAATGGATTCTTCTTGCTTTCGGGAAGTTCTAAAAATATGCCCGAAGCCGTACGAGAAGCACTGGGTGAAGCTATTGGAAATTCTTTCTATGTAGATGAAATGATACAAAGCGAACGTTATCAGGAGGAAACCTGGGCGTAGTTTAAGTTCTGTTTATATTACTGGCTAGTTCCTTATAATAGAAAATACATGTTACTCAGTAAAACCCCAAACCTTGAGACTTCCGGCGTCCCTTCGACGATCGTTAGTGTCCTTATCGTCACACGCATATGCCAGCATGTACTGCTTGGGGTGCCAGGCGACCGTGAATGTGGCAGCATCAACCGAAATGTCCGCAACCTTTTCCCCCGTCTCGGTGTCTCCAATATCGATTATGAGATCTTCACTCGCAGAGGCCAGCAATCGGCCGTCGTGGCTGAAAGAAATCGTTCTCACAGGCCAATCCAGGCGCGAGAAAACCCTCAGGCAGGCAAGTTCTTCAGCATCCCACAGAGATACTAACGCGTCAGCCGAACCGGTAGCAAAATATTTCCCCGTCGGGTCAAACTCGATGCAAATGCAAGTACTTGGGTGCGCTTTAAGCACCTGTTGCAGATTGAGATCCGGGTAGTTCAGAATATGAACACATCCTTGTCCATTTGTCAGAAAGAACAAATCACTGCCATTGCTCCAGGCAATTTCGTTCACCTCGAAGGAAAATTGTTCTTCGGCCAATATCTTGTACATTCGGGCATCGATAAACGTTACTAGGTCTTCTTTGTTCCCAACGGCAATCGTGTTTCCATCCGGAGACCAAGTTATATTGATATTCTCACCTTTGGTGTTGATAATGGTGGCACACTTTCCGATCCGTGCATCCCAAATTCGCACCGTCTTATCACCGCTGGCTGTACTAAGCAGATCCGGAAGCGAAGCATGCCAACAGAGCTGGTCCACTGATCCGGTATGTCCACGGTATGTGCTTTCTTTGTTCTAAAATGAGATTTTAAATTGTACCGTCTGGAGGGTGAATTGAAAAGAACTCTTACCAATCGTTCTCGGTCGAGCGTAAAAATGACCACCGATTTATCGAAAGAGCCACTGGCCAGCCGGCGTCCGTCACAGTTCCAACCAACCGAATGCACTTTGGCCGTATGAGCTTTCGTAGCTTCACGAGTTTTGTTATGCGTTTTGAAGTACTCCTGCAATTCTTCAACATTATATTTCGTCGAAACCATTTCGGTGACCGTGGAATAAGGTGTTTTGGTTAGTTTATACTCGGATACAGCAAAATAGGATGAAATTTCGATAGAACTACTTTGAAAACCGGTCGAGCTAGCGCGTTGTTTTGTTTGTTGATAACAATCGAGGGGTCGATCAATCATAAGCTTTCATGCACGGAATGTAATTGAACGATATGCACTGCTGTTCGCTATACGGTTGGAATGAAAAACCTTTTAATGTGTAAAATTTCAAACATTTTGCATAAAAAAAGAAGTCAATCATTAAATGGGTAAACTCGGTTTACCCACTGATGAGTTAATAGCAAAAACGTAAAATAAAAGGTAATTTTTCTTCCGTTTTGATAAAATCGTTTTAAGGAAAATGCGTACAAATTTGCCCATATTTGGAAATAAATAAACGGCGGCGAATTGTTGATTTAATTGAATTATTTAAGAAATAATGGAACCTACAAATTTTTTTATGGAATCTAAGCAGTGTTGTTAAATGTTTTATTGTTGTTCATGTTGATGTTTTATTATTGTCCATGCCTGAACAACTTTTTTTTTGTTAAAACTAGAGGGTCAGTCACTCGGGCTCCTGGTGCTAACACGCTTGAAAACACTTATCAAAACCAGGAAGTGCGACACATTTAAACCTCAATTTTAGATGGGTGAAACATCTTATGCATATCAATCTTAAACACTGGCCAGACTAAGCAGTTATAACATGTTAATAAGCCTATCTTGAAGACGAATTTCGTGTTGAAAATTATTAGACAACCGTTATAACTCTGTAGTCTGTAGACAACCGTTATAACTCTGTGTTATAACTCTGTAGTCTGAACAAGGTTGTTCACCTTGTTCCATCTCTTGCATCAAAATTGTCAACTTCTGATGGAAACAGATTTAGCTCGAGGATGACTTTAAAGTGGCTGAGCGAAAATAACACATATAACTGAAGATATGACCGATGAGTGTCGGGAGTTACTTGACCCTATGCTTGAAAACCATGAATGTACATCCGAGTACAAATGTATACAGCAGCTGAAGAAGGAACGATTTTACTTTGATTCGGCTGTTAATGAGGAACTGATGTCATTGTCCCCTGATCCGTTTCATATTTTTTTTTTCTAAAAGCGCTGGTTGAAAGGGACAGAAAATGGTCCATTGTTATTTATTTACTACACACCAAATAATTTCAACTGATTCCTGCAATAGTTGTTGCTGGAAATACATCAGCAAAACACTTGTTGCTGATGTACCAGCATTTCTTAAAACAAATTAACAGAAAAGCAGCATAGATATTTACTGATATCTTTCAGCATTCACATATATGCTGTTAACCAGCATTCTTTATGACGTTTTGTGGAATCAGGCATTATTTACCGAAAATAATCAAATATTTGAGTTCTTAGTTTTAGCACAGACATTGATGTCCATATACCTTTTCTTGAAAAACGGGTGTAAAAGTTAATATGGGCAGCCAGTATAAGAAGGAAATGCAGAGAAAAACAAACAAAACTTTTCAGGTTATGTGCTAGGCTTTTAATTGATAAAAATTGACAATTATCGCTCAACTGCAGCGCCGCCTACCAGGAGCATAACGACATACATTTGAAATGTCGGTTTAAAGTTTTACACAAGTAGCAGACCGAAGATGAACGTCTGTTCTCTGTAGTTTTAGGTCCAACTTGATTTCACCAAAATGCTTCCATCAGCTAAATAGGTCATTAAAGATGTTTACACATCAAAATCCAACAATACACAACCGTACACACTTAGATTTTTTTCACAGAAATCTGTAAAAGTATACCGAATTCTCAACAGCTGAACGTTTGGTAATCCAATTTTCGGATTTCGGTAAAAGGAAGAGCCCAATCTGACTAAACCTGCTTGTTGGATAGAAAACTGATTAGATTCAAGTTTATGCCAATTGGACATATCTACGTCATTTGCGACAACTGTCAAACTTGCCGTTTCTGTTCCGTTTACGTCCACATTTCAGCTTTTACTGTGCTTTATTTTCAGCAAGACTGTAAATTGCCGCAAATAGAGCAAAATTATTTGTTTTGATCTGCTGCTGCTTTTTTCAGCAATTTGTAAGCACTTTGCCGAAGGCTCAGTATAAGAGCTGTCACTTTTCTGAATATCAGTTTTGCTGGTAGATCAGCAATCTTGGTTTTGCTATATACTTTGCTGAAATAACAGCACACACAAAATCAGCAAAAGTTTGCTGTTTTCCAGCAATAAAAATTTGGTGTGTATTAGGCTTAGTGACTTTTAACGCACTCACACTACAGTGCCATTTGGGAGTGCAAGTACGAAGGAAAATCATCGACTTAAAAAGCAGAGAGGTTACGGAATTTGTTTATATTTCGTTCTTTTCGGGTGGATACTGCTGCAGAAATTTCTTTTGGATTCTTTTCTTTTTCGTTTCAGTAAACAGAATTTAACATGGGATTGAGATAGAAAAAGAAATTTCTTTCGAACTCGATACCGACCTTAATACATTGCTGAAATAACAGCACAAATAAAATCCGCAAAAGTTCGCTGTTTTCCAGTAATTAAAATTTGGTGTGTACACTCAGCGAAATAAACTTGGGATATTCATAAGATTGCATTATGATTATTTGCCATAAAAAATCCGTATGAATTTCAATAATTTGCCTTAAGAAATATAAGGATTTTGAAAAAATAAAAATATGGAGCAACCTGAATTCGAACCATGAACGTTGAGGTTATGGGTCCAGTGAATTAAACACTAGTATATATCAACACTTGTTAACAGGAAAGCTTAAAGGCGTACAAGAACAACGTCATGTAAAACAATATACAGTCATAAGTCAGGCTTATGAAATTCGAAAGCATCGTGCATAAGTTGAACCTTATGAAATTCTTAAGTTTATTTGCCTGAGTGTAGGCTAGTAAAACTCATAATTTTCACCATGAATCTTTAAATCTTGATTTCATAATCAGTGTTTCCATGAACATTTTTTGTCTCAATATTTATGGTACATTAAAAAAAATAGCAAGACATTGGTTACTTGGGACGAGGCTATAAATAGCATGCATGTATAGCGCATATGCATTACGTCTACACACAAAAAATAAATCTTGTTTTATTAAAAGTTTTGTACTTTACTTCTGAAAAGTATTTATTTTTCATTAAATTGAAAGTAAAATTATCTACCACGAGAGTTCTTCGTTTGATTTGAAAGTGTTATGTTTCGGTTCAGTGTGTAAATTTAAAAGTGAATTCTTTTACCATGAAAATTGTAGAACTGTCAAATCCACCAACACAAAGGAAATCGTCGTATGGATTTTTTCTCTATACTGTTGTCAAATAATACAAAAGCTTCACATTCAAAATGTTCCTCTTGGCATATCGCCCCAACGAATCGCTTATCAGGAAAGTTCACAAACATTCGGCGTTATTAAGTTCCGAACGGACCATGCAAACGGAATAGGCCTTGTCACTGATAATAATCCCTTTTTTTGCAGCGGTGCCACAAGCGACGACGAGCGGCTGCAGATGCTAGAGCTGGCTCAGGTGCATTTGGAAGATATGGAGAAAATATTTCAACTTGGATCTTTCGGGATGGAAACATTGGTGATTGAACGACGCCAACCTCCGGTTCCGGTCTCTATGAAAGTTAAAATAATTCATTTGAAAATTAAAACCTTTTTATGTTAAACCATTTTATCTTTCAATCAAAACAGCATACAGCATACAAAACAGCATAAAAAAAAAAATTTGCTTTCATTTTCAAATATGCCACGGTGTGGATTAGACAGTTCTACAATTCATCTGAAAAGAAAACTTTTTATGTTAAAAGTATTTTTACAGCATACTTTTATTTAAATCGCACGACACTTTCTGGATGAGAGGTTATTTTGGAATAAAAATAATTGGCTTTTATTTTCAACGATGCCAAGGTTTCGATTTGACAGTTCTACAATTTGTTTTAAAAATTTCAACTTTTAAATGTATGGCAGGAAAATTTTGAATTGACGGTTTGAAGGTTTTGGTTTTGAAAGTAAACCGCTTTCTACGAAAAAGAACCAACGCAACTTTTCAATTTTGGCGATGGTTTTTTTAATTTTAACAATCATTATTCTTTGTGTGTAGTGCATCATTGAAGTTGGATTTATGCTGAAAAGAGCCCTACTAAGCTCGAACTAATGCTATATCTTTTTTTATGCCATAAGACATTGCTAAAGTAGATTATTGCATTGGTAATGCATCACTACGTTCTTAAAGCTAATTTAACGCTTCATTACTTGACAACTGTTGAATTAATGCGATCCCGCATTAAAGTTAGCGCTCAACTTCCGAGTCGATCAGTCGATGTTTTTCAAACGCGCAGATTTTGGAAGTCGTTCACGGACTATATAACACGTTTATCGTCGGGTTTTTCTTTCGTCGCTACAAGTACTACTTTCATCTCAGCCAAGACATCGTATTTCACGATGCCGCGCCGCGAAAATACATTTCGCGTCGACTATTCCCAGTTTCCGAAGCAACTTTCCCATGATGAGATCCACAAGTTCATTGCAAAAGAACTCGGTCTCACCCGCGAAAATGTGCTGCTGCTCCAGCCAAGCAGACGACTGGGATGTACCTTCGTAAAGGTCAACAACCTAGAGCTTGCCGAGAAGATCGTAGAGCAACACGATAATAAGCACGAGTTTGTATTTGACGGGAAGTCCTACAAGTTACGTATTGTGATGGAGGACGGGGCGGTGGAAGTGAGATTTTTGGATCTTCCCGAGGGCGTCTCAAATGAGCAAATTGCGTCTTTCACTTGCCGAATATGGTGATGTCATCTACGTTCGTGACCTACTGTGGGATAGCCGCTACAGTGACTTTGGTGGTATCACAACCGGGGTTCGTGTTGCGCGTGTAGTGGTAACGAAGAATATTCCTTCTCTCGCTATGATTCAGGGCGAAGAAACTGCGGTGGCTTACAAGGGACAGCGGCAAACCTGTTTGCGCTGTCATGAATGTACGCACATTGGCATCCCATGTGTGCAAAACAGAAAACTACTGGTGCAAAAGCTTGCATCAGACCAGTCGTACTAGAATAATGTTACGAAAAGGGAAGCAAATAAGCCCTCACCTATCAAACCTCCATCCAATACATCTGTTTCGAATCCGACAGCCTCACGAAAAGTGCCATACGGCAGTGAATACAGTACGGGGTACAAGTATAACCGATAAACAAGGCCCTTCGGGACCGAGACCAAATCTTCTTAGTGCAAGTGAGACACGAGCTTCGTCAACAAAACCGAAAAGCACGATGCCGCCTCCCGCTACACCTACTACACCAAAACCCTCTGCAACGCAAGCTGTCATCCAACTCTCGTCGACCTCAACCGTCTTGTCCCATCGCAAGATCGATGGCAACGAAACGCATAGTTCACACACCTCGCAAATCTCCAATCACTCGGTACGACGTTCGCGTAGACAGCCTCCGGGCAAAGAAAATGCGACACTCAGACGAACAAACCAGCGCCATCGATCACGAACACGTCCAAATCTCCGATGAAGATATGCAACAATGATGGAGTACGTCGGCTGTAACATCGAGACAATCAGCATCCGCACTATAACCAACCAAACAAAGCTAAACGCAATGCGTACATTGGGTGTTCGCACTATGGAAATCAATATCGTATTTCTACAGGAGGTTGAAAACGAGCGGCTGTCCATACCCGGCTATAACGTAATTTGCAACGTCGACCAAGCAAGGAGAGGAACGGCAATTGCGCTGAAACAGCACATCAAATATTCTCACGTGGAGAAAAGCCTGGATGGGAGACTTGTCGCGCTACGGGTACACAATACTACGCTGTGTAATGTGTATGCCCCGTCAGGATCTGCCTATCGTGCCGAGCGGGAGCGATTTTTCAATAACACCATCGCCTATTACCTTCGTCACCGCACCGACCACATCGTTTTTGGAGGTGACTTCAACTGTGTGATTCGGCTAGGTGATGCGACGGGGCACAACTCGAGTCCCGCTCTTAAAGCCACCGTTCAGCAGCTTCGTCTGCACGACGTGTGGCAATATCTTCGGCCACGTGAAGTAGCGCGTACACATACATTACACACAACTCCTCGTCCAGGCTCGATCGGCTATATGTCAGTGCCAGCCTCCGAGATCAACTGAGATCGACAGATGTGCATGTATGCTGGCTTCTCGGACTCCCCAAAGCCGTCACCGCGAGAATTTGCCTTCCTCTCCCCTGACACAGCCCATGGTTATGGTTTTTGATCCCTTCGTCCCCATCTCTTGACTGCAGACAATATCGATGACTTCCAAATACGGTGGCAATTATTGGACTCGCCAACGCCGAAACTACTCGTCGTGGATGGAGTGGTGGCTGTCGTACGTAAAGCCGAAAATAAAATCGTTCTTCCGATGGAAATCAAAAATCGCCTTCGATATTTTCAATCGAGAGCAACAGGCGTCTACACGAGCTTTCTCCGGCAAGCGTACGACAAGCTACCAAAACAACCGTACAGCCATTACTACAATCAACCGGTTAAAAGCAGAAATGCTCTGGCACCAACGTACGTTTCTCCGAAATGTTCGTGCGAATAAACGAAACCTATGTTGCCGGAGAGCCGTTGCTTGTGTCTACATACCAGCTGGGTGAGCGAGTGCGACGAAGAACTGTCATCGAAAGGCTGAGAAACGATAGAGATGAAATAATCGACGATTCTGCTGCTATACAGGATCATATGGTTCAGTATTTCTCCGATATTTACGCTCGTGGTAATGTAGATGTAGTGGAAGAAGGGAACCCTTTCTACTGCGACAGAGTCATCCCCCGAGCACGATAGCGTAAACGAAGCATGCATGAATGACATCACAATATCCTGTATATTTTCTGCCATCCGCACTAGCGCATCCAACAAATCGCCAGGTCCCGATGGCTTGCCAAAGGAATTTTATCTTCAAACGTTCGATATTATGCACCGTGAACTGAACCTGATATTAAATGAGGCTATCAGTTCAAACTTTCCGACACAATTCGTTGACGGGGTGATCGTATTGGTAAAGAAACGCGGCATAGGGAAACTGCACAATCATACAGACCAATCAGTTTGTGCCAATTACGATTACAAGATTCTTTCTCGGATCTTGAAGCACCGGCTAGGAAAATGTTTTTCGCACCCATAATATTTTGACCGATTCGCAAAAATGCTCAAACAACGGACGCAATATATTTCAAGCTACGCTTGCTTTGTCAAGGGAACAGAATCGCACACCTGAAAACAAATTGACGAAAAGGAAAATTGGATTTCCTTTGATCTCGATCATGCCTTTGACTCGTGTGGACCAGCGGTTTTTGTTCAATACCATCGCGCGCTCTAGGATTCAATGCATCACTCGTAGATTTGTTTTCCCGTATAGCGGCAGGAGCTTCATCGTCCCGCTTACTCATAAATGGGCACCTTTCTAATTCTTTCCCTATAGAGCGATCGGTTCGACAAGGAGACCCACTTTCAATGCATCTGTTTGTCCTGTATCTTCACCCCTCTTGCGACAATTAGAACGAGTATGTGGAGCAGATCTAATCGCTGCTTACGCTGATGATATCAGTGCGATTGTATCCAGTGTTGATCAACTTAACGCGATGCGGGATTTGTTCAGGCGGTTCGAGTTAGCAGCTGGGGCGCGCCTCAATGGAAGCCAAAAACAACAGCAATCGACGTCGGTGTAATTAATAACCCGCTATCCGTACCATGGTTACGTACGGGAAACACAATTAAAATTCTTGGTGTGTTTTTCGCCAACTCTGTGCGCTGCATGGTTAAGCTTGAAGTGGGACTCCCTAGTTACAAGCTTTTCTCGACAAGCATGGTTACACTCGCTGCGCACTTTGTCGTTACACCAGAAAGTAACGTTGCTGAATACCACTTTCCTGTTGTCGAAAATATGGTACATGTCTGCGAATCTACATCCGGACGGCTGCTCACGTGGCTAAGTTGGACAGCCACCACGTGGAGCTACCTATTCCGTGGAGCATGCGCGACCATTCCTCGATGCAGCAGTCTAGCACGCAGTAAAGAGGATGGCGGCCTTAATCTACATTTATACTCAGAGATGAAGTGTAAGGCGTTACTCATTAATCGCCACTTACACGAGATCGAGTCCCTTCCATATTATAGATCCCACCTCAACCAAATTAATCCTCACCAAGCAAATCCCATCCCAGATCTCCCTTGCCTGAAACAAATCCTAAATAATCTTTCAATCTTAACTTCTCCAAAACCACCAACACCTTTCCGCCGATCTCATCTATCGTTTTTTCACAAAACGCACAGACAAACCGAAAGTGGAAACATCAAACCTCGCAATCAACTGGCCCCGAGTGTGGAAGAATATTACTGCTCGAGATTTATTGCCTACGCAACGTAGCGTTCTGTATGTAGGGGGGTAAACCAGAAAATATCACACCGTCGACTACTGTTTACAATGAGACGAGCCGATATGGAGCATTGCGCTCACTGTACTACGCCGATGGTTGAAACGATCCAGCACAAATTTTTTCTACTGTTCGAGAATGAGGGATGCTCACAGGCTACTGCAACAAAAACCTGTTAACGATCACTGACAGTCGCAATTTACAGGCTGAAGAACTTTTTGTTTCCCTCACTAGAAGGGATTCCATCAAACACGAGAACAATGATATTAAAAGTTTTAGTGATTTATATCACCTTCATTCAGAAATTGCCATGATAGGATAGATGTAGATGCATTGAAGTTCAATATTGAAGTCGTGGAGTTTAATTAATTATGTATTTAATTTTTACTTAACAAGATCAATAACAAACGTACTATATAAAAAAAAAAAAAATTAGACAAATATAATAAGAACGGTTATTTACAGAATATTTGTAAGAGAAAACTGAAAATTTCGGTAAAACTACATACCAGATCCTTGGAAAATTTACAGATTTGTTTGTAAAATTATTATCGGATTATTTGGTGATCGCATTGGAGGATTACGGTAATCGAAAAAATCATCGAACTCATTACCGAACGTTCAGCTGTTGAGAATTCGGTAAAGTTTTACAGATTTTTGTAAAAAAATCTAAGTGTGTAACGAAGCTCTTGTGGTCATCATGGCATAAATTGGCCTAAGTTATTTTTTTTTGTTTCATTATTATCGAAATTTTCGGCCCCGGGCTGGTTCTTCTCCTGATGGCCTTAGTTATGATTTTTGTGTGGGACAAGTATGCGTAGAACGACCGATTACTCATAGAACAGCTTAAGTAACTAATGGATAACTCTATCAGAATGGTGGAATTGTGATACCATTATTCAATCATGCAAAACACAATAGATTGTACATTACGTTTATTATCGTTTGATCAAATTGTTTTCTCCACATCTTATTTTATGTTTGCTTCACTTTCGCTCGAATGAATGTGTGCATTTTGTGTGATCTCATTTTGAATTTAAGTACCTATAGAGGTGCTACGTGTAACATTCGGGGTAAGTAAGGATAGGTCGTTAGTGACTGGTGCAGATTGGTATGAGTGCGAGTGCTTATAACGAGGGAGGGTGCTTGTGTGCCGTTTGATGGTTGCGTGCGAATATCGAATTTAAGTGCATGAACAATGTAGATAGTGTATGTAATGCCCAAAATATTTCGTGACACTTTATCTTGTTTACTGTACATGAAGACTTTTTAATCAGATGAAATCAATTGAAAATTCAATGGGTAGTTTTAGCCAGGTCATAAAGAAAAAAGTTCACTTTTATGTACGTTGTGGATATAGTAAGAGTTTAGAACCAAAATATGTGGTCACATTTTTTTGTTCTTCTTGTTTGCTGTATATAATACAATAGTAGTTTTATCTTCCTTAATCATGTTTCACATTAAACATGATTTTGCTGCCATAAAATAATCACGATTAAAGTCATCATGAAAAAAACTTGTGCAAGCTGAATTTACATAGCCTCACTATTATTGTACAGTATTTATTGTCACATTTTTTTTTCTGTATAGTTTAATTTTATTAGTTACCGATCGATTGCTGCTGTCAAATATGATCTCAGAGTTTATTTTGCCATCGCAATTAGCGAAAGCGATTATTGTCAAATTCACTCTTCCAATATTCCATGTAGATTGATTTCAGTAAATATGTTTGCAAGTTTGAACACAATGTCATTGTTTACCAGAGCGTAAATGAGAATGTATGTATTTATCATCTTGTTTAATTATGTTGTAACCGAATTGAGACGAAAACTTCCATTATTCTTACCATGGTTTTGCTTCTCATTTGTGGCCTAGATTAGTAAGATTTAGAATCCTAAGCTTGTTCGTCAATAATTGACCTTTATTGTCATAATTACATCATCGATGTGTGTGTGACTTCAACATGCATGATGATTTCCGTCCGTTGTACTAATGTGTTGTTGTATTTATTTACAATGGGTCGTGCTCTTGTTTCCTTTACTTATCGTTTATTCGTTTATCCTTCGGTTTCCTATTTCCTTCCTATTTTTCGGTCAGTCGGTTACTTCATTTGTTTTCAAAATCAAAAATTTTGAACGAACTTTCACACCGTTAATAAACGAATTCGATAGAATAAGCTTACTTCTGATGAGGTCATAATAGTTTGACAACAGAATAGAAAAAAAATTAACGCAAAATTATCACCAGAGGCTTTTTCATACCTTGAATAATAAGGTTTAAGTTTACTTAAGCATTATCAGTTATTTTTAGCCTGGGGGTTAGTCATCCCGCTACATTGTGTTTGTGGTACACAGAAAAAAATGAAGTTTATTGGACGCGTACAATTTTGCCTCGTTTAATTGCAAACTAAAGCAAGCGTAAGCAACGTAATTGTTTGCAATCTTCCATACAACAGGTCTGATTCTAGCGATAGCTGGCTAAAATTTACATGAAAGATACCATTAGGATTTGGCATAATCTAGCATTCCCTTTATGTGCATTAAGTAACGAAGAAAATTAAATGATTCATTAAAACTATGCAATGTTTCTTCGTGTGCATCGATCTTTCAAAATTTCAACAGCACAAATATGCCTACTGGCAACGATGTCGTCGACCATAACATCACCGCTGAAAATGACAGCTAGTTTGCCACCCACATTGGTTAGTCAGTTATATTCAAAAAAGAAAGGTGGTTAAATTAACGATTATAGAAAATTGCACTGAATGTATTAACCTCACTTTTTTACAGTTCAGGGGGCTTGTTTACAAGGGGTGAAATTCGAACCGCTGAAACGCTGGCTTTTTTCGGATTCTGTACAATTAGATTCTGGACATAAAGTAAAAATAAGCACTGGTGTCTGTTTTCCGGCTGTTTCACTTGAATCGTTATACATTTAGAGCAGAAAAACTCAAACCGATCTCATAGAAAAATTTCTAAGTTTCCCAAATTCGGTAAATTTTGATTACGGAAAGTTCGGGTGTAAACAATTGGGTAATCTTTTATAATTTTTAAAAAAAAATGTGTGGGGGGTGGGGGGGGGACGCGCAGCGGGGGTGGGGGGGGTTGATTAGTCGTGCTTTCTTCCTTCGTAAATCAAGCCAAAATTAATTTATTTTTACACTGGCGTAAAAAATCTATCGAAATTCATAAAATTTGCCTTATGAAACTGCATGAGCCCACTAAATTTTGATTTCATAAGGCCCTTATGTAACTGTCATTCCCCCAGTTGGTTGTTATAATTTTCTCAAGTCAATCTTATCAATTTCATAAACCGCCTTATGACTTTCATGACTGATTTCATTTGTGTACAATGATCATAAGGTAGATGTATGAAATGGTAAAAAGCGCGCCTCAATTTTTTTTGTTTACTCTTGATGGATTCTCAATCCTGACGATTCCGGTATACCCGAGTTTATATACTTCCCTCAAATGTGGAAAGTAGAATAGGACGAAGGAAATTTACCCCTGGAAACTGTAAAGTTGGTAATTTTGTTTACATATATCATAACCATCCTCCTTAGCCAAACTATTGCATTGCTTTCAGTTGTTGTTCCGCATTATATACCATGCATGGGGTCTGTCGCGTAGAAACTTAATCGCGCATATTTACCCGCATCATTTTCAATGAAGATTAGTGCTAACCCGTATGTAAAATCTTGTCAGACCACTTTACATAAATAAACGTCAATTGCGCTGCGGGCGCACTATAAGATGACTTGCATTGGCATTTTTTTTTTCATAACCACAAAGTTAGTATAAGTACAGGGTGCGGCAGAAAATAATGCAAAAATGTTCAAACTTGAGTATTGGGTTCATTCGTGTAGCTATAGACTAATTTCTGTCGAAAGTGTATTTGTTTATGTTTACTTTCAAGTGCTGCATCCAAACATTCTATTTGTTTTATTGCAAATTCGTCAAAATGTTCGCGAAAGAAGTGATCACCAGTTTGTTGCTCGCCCAGAAGAAGCCGAAAGAGATTGCCTAGGTGGTAGGTGATCAAATCGGTCCGTGCAAAAATTGCTCGCAACCCGGTGCGTTCCATAAGAAAACTTGCAAAGGAAGTTGTTGAAGAAGGAAAAAATGATAATCCTATTCTCCGACGAAAAGCTTTTCAGCATCAGCAACAGCCGCACGGACCGGTTCATTTCACCACAGAAAATGGAGAACGTTCCGGAAAAAGTGAAATTCAAATTTCAAACCAAACATCCGGCTGGTGTCATGATGTTTGGCTTGGTGGCGTCCAATGGTTTGAAAATGCCGCCTGTTTTCATTGATGCTGGAGTTAAAATCAATACCGAAGTGTATAAGTGCTTCCCTGGGTGAAGGCCAACTTCTCTGAGGACCAAAACGTTATCCAACAGCGGGATGGAGCGCCGTGTCACACGTCCAATCGAACACAACAATGGTTGAACGATAACATGAAGTTTTGGCCGAAGGATTTGTGGCCCCCTAGCAGTCCAGATCTTAATCCGTTGGATTATTCGATTTGGGCATATGTTGAAGCACGGGCCTGCAAAACATCACACCCTAGTGTGAAAACCCTGAAGTCAACCATAACACGCACATGGCAGTCAATGTCGAAGGACTACGTCCGAAAGGCATGCTCTGGCTTCCGGCGTCGGCTCGAGGATGTTATTAATAAAAATGGAGGACACATAGAATAAATTTGTTATAAAGATAACTGCACTCGCAAATGTTGATATTATTGCTTGAATTAGTTGAAAATGGGATTTGAAAGAAATAGAACAAATTTTCGTATTATTTTCTGCCGCACCCTGTAGAATGCATAGTTCATTAGAATTATATAAAAAATATATAACAAAATACATATATTATATTGATAATTAGTATAACCAATGCATATGACGTCCATAGCATTAACAAATAGATTTCATAAGGCTGTTCAATGAAACTTATACGGTTGCCATAAACAAACCATTGGAAGTGGTTGTGACAAAAATTATGGCACTTCATAAAATATTGTTTTACAATTCAATCCTTTTCCTTGTGGTTAATTTTAATAAGGTTATTTGCACTAGTGTAGTGAACGTCATGAGCGATTATCATGCGACCGAACACTGCGTGCACTGTTTAATTGCTCGACTATCGTGCGACCAGAGGTATATGCTATTTCTCTTTCTTTATTCAGGAGAAACTGATCAAATTATTTGCCTTCAAATATTATCATGGAAATACAATCGGGGAATGGCGCCTTTGATGATAAGTACACCCTGCAGGATCTGCCGCGAACTGGACAAACAACCGGTTCCAGCAATCCCGAATTGCACCAAAAAGACGATTAGATTATAATCCGGAGAACAAATCAGCCTCTACTCGTGATTTGGACAAGAAATACAGGACCAGCATCGGGAGGATCTAGTGGATTAAGAAAAGGAATGATTTGAAGACATATAGGCAGCAGAAAGTACCGAAGCAGTCTTCGGTGGAGAAGTGTAGTACCAAAATGAGGGCCCGAAGGCTGTACAACCGTATTTTGGACAATCCTTCATAGTATGATATGATTGACGTCGAAACGTACGTGACAGAGGATTCCAGAACACTGCTGGGACCTCAATTCTACACCAAATCGGCTGACACTCTCGTCTCAATTGCAGTTACAATTGTTCGATGGAAAAATTAGGTGTGAAGATTTTCGTTTGGCAAGCAATTTGTACATGTGGCGGGCGATCTTCCATTTTCTACTCAAAAGGAACAATAAATGATGAAATTTACCGAAACGAGTTCACTATGTTGGAAACATGAGATTCCTTCTCTCTTCTGGCCGGATCTGGCCTATGCCCATTATGTCAGATCAGCTCTAGAGTGGTTTTCTGATAACAACGTTGATTTCGTTGAGAAAGATATCAACCCACCAAACTACTGTCCCCTACTGCGACCGATCGAACGCTACTGGTCAATCGTCACGCGGAACCTCAAAAAGGCAGGTGCAGTGACCCACAACATGTCAGAAAAACTGGAATAGTGTCCAGGATGTGCACAAAAAATGCTGGGCAGAACTGTATAAGAAAGTAGGATCATATTACCGAAATCAGTAATCTGATTAATCTGTTAGTTTAATTGATGTTTAAACATGTTAGGCTGTAATAAAATACACTGCCTTGAAAATTTGTGATTTGTCTTTAGATTTATTTGAATTTTTAAATGTCTGTTTTGAATAACTTTTCGAGACACTACTTATCTAAATGTTTCTGAAAAGAAAATAATAAAACAGCATAGAGTGACTGTTCCAATATTAATGACATGTTGCTATATTCATCCTTAGCTGAATCAAGAGATGGGAGAATAAATACATTAGTTTTTTTTTTATAATAATGTTTGCCTACACCCTAAACTTCGATTTTCCAGCTCGGTGATTTTCTAGCAAAATTCTAACACACTGGCGAATAAACACCTAACGATGTTCATTCAACAACTTTATGAAATTAAACCACAAGTTGTCAGTTTGAATTTCATGCTGTTACCTAATGGAATGCGTTGTGTGTTGCTTTTATATCCATTTTTTTTGGATATAATGTTGTATGATTTTCATAATATAACTTTATGAAACACATTGTTGTGGATTATAATTACCAAACACGTGCGTTATGCATTTTTTTGGCTAATGGTCCGTTTTTTTTTAGTATTTTGCTTCGATATTTATTATTGTCAAGGATTTTTCCTTACCTTTTAATAATTGCAATACATGAAGAAGTTCAGATGCAAGCGTCTTTATTTGCACATCAAAAAGTACCTCGCTATAATCTTGGGAGATTGAAAATAATGATATGACATGACACTCCATCGCTCCCATTGCAAGTCAAACCGTGCTCCATAAACGATGAAAAGCTTCATGCCATATACCACAAATCCATGCCGTTTCATTGCTACAGATTCCGATGTACAGCAAGTACTTTATCTTCTTAGTTACAAACCAACATGATACATTCTGTAGGGATAAACCAGAGACAAACAGACGTAACACTAAGAACAAATAGTCTTACAATACATCGTCATAAATTGAAATTTAGATACGTTAAAACACTAGCGCTATCTGACGGCCGCTCTGCCCGTTTCAGTGTCAACCATGTTTGATTGTCTTGCCTGCCGCAACAGCAAAAAAATTCTTGTACAAAAATGGACGACGAAACACTTGGGCTCTGGTTAAGCGGAAACTCTTTCAAACTAAGAAGAAATCAAATGAGATCGACAATTTCAAGACGGAGAACCGCCATCACTAACGTATCTAAAGATACTGTATGGAATATGATGGCGGGTGTACCACAGAAAGTTCGCTGAGCTCTCTGCAAAAATCTTGGTGAAATATTATTTAGCCAGGATTCCGTTATCTCGGTGATATTTTTTGCTGAGATATCCTGCAAATTTAAAACTCGGTTAACAATTACGAATACTCTGTAAACTTCAGAGAGCTCAACTGTCAGTTTTTTCTTGCGTACTTCGGCGAAATTAACAGAAACTCTGCATATACGCCTGAAACTATATTTTTCCTGAAAACGTGTAACTGAAAATTTACTTTTTGTAATACCGCAGACAGACGTTCAAGCTCAAACAAAACAATTCAAATTTGTTGTGTACAATTTCAAATCTAATGACGTTGGAATCATCTTGCACAGTAGCACCGCCCAGTCAACTTATTGCTACATTAAATCTGACAGTTTGACTGGCAACCCATTACCAATAAAAATAAATCTGTGGCGCCATCTGTTAGGTTATTGCTACTTGATGTCTTGAGGCTAGCCATGTTTTTGCACAGGTAAATGAGATGAAGTCGAACGTCTGTCTGCGGCAATACTAACAACACAATTAAGCTTTGTGACGTTTAACGCACGTACACTATCGTGTCTATCGTCGAGAAAAAAAATGCTTGTTTTCCCACAAATAACCTAAAAGTTGGCTTAACATTTTTAATCTTTATGACAGCTTTTTTTAGGAGGCACACTACCACACCCAGACGTGATAAACTTAGTAAATCATTGCACGGAATGTATTAACCTCACTTTTTTGACAGTCCAGGGAGCTTGTTTACATGGTGTTAGAATTCGAACCGCTCAAACGAAATTTTTCCTTGGCTTTTTCCGGATTACGTACGATTAGTTCAGGAAATGATGGCAAAATAAGCACCGGTGTCTATTTTTCGGCTGCTTTAATTCAATCGTACAAACTCTCAAACCGATCTTACCGAAAATATTCTAAGTCCACGTAAACAAGCTCCCTGAACTGTCAAAACTGCATTGATGACGCCATCGTGCAATGATATATTGTGCCAGCTACGGAAAATAGCAATTTATGGGGCTTATACTCAAACAAATCAATGTTTAACAGATAAGAAGAAAACATAAATAAATAGAATAAAGGATTCATTTCAAACGATAATGTATTCGGATTGAAGTTTGTCGTCAACCTAGGAAAAAAAAAAGACAAAAACAGAAAATTAACTTATATTCAATTTGCATTCATTGTTACTCAGCATGCTGCTCTGGGCAGCTCGTTGAAGAATAATCAGCTAAGTCAGGTTTGTCCTAAGAAAGGATGCTTTTGACAGCTACACACATAGAGATTATGAATATTACACGAGACGCAACTCATCTTCAACATACATCGAGGAAATTAAATAATGATTTGTATAAAATTATGTCTCGCGAAACCAAAACATACGTAATAACTCGACAAAAAGTTTGTGTGATTGAAATTATGTTCTCGTCTTTTTCAACTCATCCTTATGTTCTTAAGACCGCTTGCAGACTTCCGACCGGTTTCATGGCACCGAAGTTTACATGACATTTTAGTGTGTATGTTTCACCGGATTAGACAGTGAAGACCAAGAGAGCGAAAGCAATAACTACATCAGTACGGCAGATGAGGGTAATGAACCCCCTCCCATGCAGAGGGAAGTTAGGAATGTCGTCCAACAGCTCAAGAACACTAAGGCAGCTGGTGAGGTTGGTATAGGAGCTGAACTCATCAGCCCGAAAAAGTTGGCCATTTGTCTGCACCCACTGATAGTCAGAATCTGGGAGACAAAACCGGAGGAGTGGAAGGAAGAGGTCGTATGCCCCATCTACAAGAAAGGCGACAAGTTGGAGTGTTAGAACTTCTGAGCGATCATTCTGAATGCCACCGACAAAGTGCCCAGATCACCTTCCGTCGTCTATCACCTATAACGAATGTGTTCGTGAGAAGTTATCAGGTCGGCTTCTTCAACGGCCGCTCGACAACGAACCAGATCTTTACCACACGGAAAATCTTCCACAAACGCCGTGAATCCTAGGTCTCTAAGTGTACCCAAGTAACCACGAGGCTGTAATAGCATGCATATATAGGGCATATGTATTACGTCTAGTGCATCATTGAAGTTGGATTAAAGCTGAAAAGGGCCCCACTAAGATCGAACTAATGCTATATCTTTTGTAATGCCATAAGACATTGCTAAAGTAGCATTATTGCATTGGTAATGCCTCACTACATTCTTAAGCTAATCTAACGCTTCATTACTTGACAACTGTTGAATTGATGCGATCCCGCATTACCGATGTTGATTTTGGGTTGAATAAGTGCAATAATATAATGCTTGTGGTTACTTGGGTAGTAAATCAGATGCACTGTTGAGGAAAATGATAAAAATATGACACTACAACGAAAAAGAATAATTGTAAACAAGAACCAGATCTGATCGACAGCGTTTGACATTTCTGTTGAAAGATTTCTCTATCATGAAATATTTCTAGTGGAACCCTGCAACATATCTTTTAATAGTTCCGAACAAAAATAATACACGGTCATAGAAAACTACGAAAGAGTCTAAAAGTGAAAATTAGAATATATCACAATATAATTCGAATGATGATTGCTGATTATTTAGATTAATCAGGTAAATTAGTTTATCAAACTAGTTAGTCTGCTAGGATACTCTTAATGTAGCTTTCATGTAATCAAGCTTCCTACACCCCCCTATAGAAGTAAATAATCGAAACACAACAACGTTACGGCATATATAAAACGCAAGCTAAACCCGGAAACAAAACGCAAAGTTTCGCGTCGCGGGGTTATCGAGAAAAAGGCTGGGAAACCAGAAGCTTGGGACTCAACGTCATTCAGTGAACTATCTTTGGAGAGTAAGGTTGAGTTTTAACCAGTGGAGAAAACGTTTACGACACTAAGCAGCCTGTTCATCGATTATAAGGCGGCGTACGACAGTATCGACCGCATAGAGCTATGAAAAATCATGGATGAGAATGGCTTCCCCGGGAAGTTTACAAGAATGATTTGAGCAACGATGGACGTTGTACAAAACTGCGTGGAGATTTCAGATTCGTTCGTTTGAATCTCACCGGGGACTTTGACAAGGTGATGGACTTTCCTGGCTGCTGTTCAATATCGCCCTAGGAAGTGTCATGCGACGAGCTGGGTTTAACAGCCGGGGGTACGAATACGATCACGAGATTTTTTTTGCTTTGCGGATGATATGAACATAGCCGGTCGAATATTTGGAACGGTGGCCGCCACCACTGTACACCCACCTAAAACTTGAAGCAAGAAAAGTCGGCCTGGTGGTAAATGCGTAGAAAATAAAGTACATGGCAATAGGCGGCAACGAGCGCGACAGGGCTCGTCTAGGTAGCAGTGTAACGATAGACGGGCATACTTTTGAGGTGATGGATGAATTCGTCTACCTTGGATCCTTGCTATCAGCATACAACAGCGTTAGTCGGGATATACGGAGGTGCATCAAAATGTACCATGTACAAAACGCTTATAAGACCGTTGGTTCTCTACGGAGACTTGAGCCATGCTTGAAGAGGACTTTGAAGCACTTGGTGTATTCGAGCGACGCGGGCGTAGGACCATCTTTGGCGGTGTGCAGGAGAACTCGCTCAACTCTATGGCGAACCATGAATTTTGAAGGTGGCAAAAGTTGGAAGGATACATTGGGCAGGGTATGTTGCAAGAATGCCGAACAACTACCTAGCAAAGATGGCGTTCGCTTCAATTCCGGCTGGTACAAGAAGGCGTGGAGCGCAGCGGGCTAGATGGGCAGAACAGGTACTCACTCAACGATTGTGCTCAGGATAGAGAGATTGCCGTTATTCGATTGACTCGTTCTGTTGCTGATATCTCGATGGTAGGACTGCGTCTTAGTTTTCTATACTGGGATACAATTTCTAAAAAAAATCGAATTGCGACCGTTACGAAAAGTGGTCAGGTTTTGAGTATTAATATCTCAGCCGTTTCTCGAAAAAATTTCAAATTTTATGCACCAATATATTGGAAATATTACTACGCGTCGATTTCACTAATAGACATTGAAGATTTCGGCCTCATACTATTGAAAAATTCATAAATTTTAAGCCTTGTCTTGAAAAGTATATTAATTCGAAGAATATTGCATTTCGAACAACCCAATGGGGCTGTACCTTTTTTTTTTTTTTTTTTTCAAAACTATAAACACTAGCAAAAAGGCATGTAAATTTTGGGGCCCTGAGACCGACACATGCAAGCGGTGCAATCAGTCGAAAGAAGCGAGAAAATAAATTTAATCAAGCACACCTTTTGTCGGGTTGGGTCGGTTTCTGGTTCGGGACTTTTAATTTCACATGAAATCTTTGTTTACGTTCATTGACGACTGACGTAAATCAAATTTAAATTGCTTCT
Source organism: Aedes koreicus (assembly GCA_024533555.2). Taxonomy (NCBI): domain Eukaryota; kingdom Metazoa; phylum Arthropoda; class Insecta; order Diptera; family Culicidae; genus Aedes; species Aedes koreicus. Next base: position 30,503 of record JAHHFK020001628.1, read on the forward strand.
CTTGTAAAATTAATAATTTACACTATAAGTACGTGTGTGATATTACAGGGAAAGAATCACGTTTTGAGATAGTTCGCAATTTTGTTTTACCGAGACAAAAATCTGTGATTATATGTGTACATTGTGGTCCACCTAAGGCCGTTTGTAAGGTCGATCCCAACGCTGAGTTTCATGTTTGTTGCAAACTGCTTGCCAGTTTTAAAATTTGGAACTGTCAAAAATAAAACTAGTACACGTTAATCGCTATGCGATGTTTTGAAAATATTGGTTACTCATGATTCATTGTGTGTATTTGTGTAAACAAAAAACTACAAAGAAGACTAACTCAAACCAATGTTGCATCCGACCTGATGGACCTGCTCGAAAAGTAGAACTGCAACACAGCAATGGGAATGGCTTGTTTCAGTTCTAGTTGTAAACTATAACAGCCCATACAAAGTAGAACAGCGTTGGGATTGGCCTAATGCAGCTTTGTTGTCTATGGCGCGTTTTAAATTAAAACTGGAACTAAAACAGCTCATCAGGCCGATTCCAACGCTGTTCTTCTTTGTATGGGCTGTTATAGTTTACAACAAGAACTGAAACAAGCCATTCCCATTGCTGTGTTGCAGTTCTACTTTTCGAGCAAATTTTTGCGACAGATTTACAACTGCTCGACAGCTCTGTTCTATTTTCACAGCGATTTGAAACAAGGGTGCAACATTGTTTTAAATTGGTTTTCTTTATAGTTGAGCCAGCTATTATGACTGATGACTGTCAAATTAGCGTATTTTAATTAACTAGCGACCAGTATTTTTAAAACATCGCATTGCGATTAACGTGTTCTAGTTTTATTTTTTCAGTTCCAAATTTTAAAACTGGCAAGCAGTTTGCAACAAACATGAAACTCAGCGTTGGGATCAGGGTTGGGATGGACCTCAGCAGTTCTATATTTCGAGCACATATTTCAAACAAATTTATAACTGCTCGATGACTATGTTTCATTTTAATTCGGTATTAAACCGGAATAAAACTTGTTGAATGTATTTGTGTGCTTATGAGGATGATAGATAAGAAAATGTTTACCCAGTCTTAACGAATAGAAAAAAAGGAATGACAGAGGCTGGTGAAATTACTCATTTTCTCATATATGTCCCTTCTTCCCGTCCGGAAATCACCATAAATTCTTACAACCAGAAATAACGGTCGAGATTGGAAATCGCATGCTTTAGTTTCACTGGTAGGCTCTTGTAGAAACTCACAGACACACATGCAAGTTATCTGATATTCTTTGTAATATGTACATTTTTTTGAGTTACTGAGAAAGCTTGTTGTGTTTGATACCTAGGTTGGTTTTCTTTCGTCAAGAGAACGATTCTTAAATCGGTTTCTTTTTCTTAATGCTTTCATTCTTATAATTTTCATTAAAGTAAGTAGTGTAGTTTTCTTTTTGTTACGCGTGTTAGTTCATGTTGTAAATTGAATGAATTGCATTACGCCAGCCTATTTTTGAGTTTCGTTTGAATAAATTTACAGGGTGTTTGTGTTTGCTATATTCTTACTAACAAATGATGTTTTTTTCCATAATCTTAGATTTTTTATACATACCAAGATTTTACATGGTTTTCACCTAATTTTCATTGAATGGCGACCTTACTGGGATAATGTATTAAAAAAGAATTAAAAGATAACGTTCTAGATCGTAACATTAGGTAACAAGAAGTTTATAATCTACTATGCGTTATCGAAATTATTAAAATTATGCATTACTTCCTACGTTATACATCTTTTAAGTAAACAATTCATAATGTAGAGTTGAACGTAGTTGTAAAAGTTGGGCGCATCGTTTATGTATATATATATATATATTTATATATATTAATACATCATTTCTTAATCTATCTAAGTAGTGGAATTTCAAAAACACTTAAATCTGAAACATTATTTTTTATTGTCACTGTTTTACTTATTGTCGTAAAAATACGATTATTGTTTCTTTGTCTTATTGTCACTTGTTCTAATTATTTTTAAATACCTTTGAGATTTTTTTTATTGTAATTCCAAATTTAATTTGATTCATTCTCCGGCTACTCGTTTTCACTTCATTTGTTAAGTTTGTTTTAATTGATATCTGCTTATTGTCTCAGAGTTTCATTTAATTAAGTAACTTATTCTAAAACAGTCGCATATCAGTGGAAAATTCCTCCACAGTGCATATCGTTTCCGCCTTGGAGTTTATAAACAAAGATTTTATTTGCAAGGAAACAACTGCGCATTTGTCTTTAAATCTGCATGTGTAAAAAGTGTATTGTATATATACTAAAAACAAATAAACAAATAGTAACCATTCGATGTTTCTTCAAAATGTACCATTCCGACAAAGCTGTGTCATTTTTGATAAGCACATTTTCTTTTGCGTCAAAGTTGATTGACTTTTGTGACATTATTCTAGTATAATTCGCAAGCATACAGTAAAATTTAAATTCCTTGCCAGCAGCGCAGCACTTTTATGCTGGCATTTCCACATGCGTCAGTTGGCTCCTGAACATTTGATTTGGCTTAAACTAGGTGTGTGTGCGTTCGCGCTAAATCCGTCCTCACTCATACGAAAGATATGTTTTTCAAGCGATATCGCATGGTTGATTTTTGTATAAATTTGTTCGCTAAAGTTCCACGTTTCTCCATCTTGGATGAGAATTGAGATGTTCGAGAAAGGGTGCTGCTTTGATAGCCTTTCATTTCGGCAATAGTGTTCCGGTGGTGTTTCACTATGCTGATTTACAGTGGACGGATATAGATTTTATTTGTTTCAAACAGTGTTTGTATTACTTAGATGGGCGGTGTTTGGAGTAACAAATCAAATAGAATTTCAGCAGTGACAGTATGAAAAACTTTCAGAGAACCTCCTAAGCAAGTCTAGAGGAGTCTAGAGCATGTCTTGAGAATTGACTAAGCAAATCGAGAGGATTTTTGTAGCAAGTCCAGACGACTGCTTGAGATAATTCATAGGAACATTTAGAGCAAGTCCACTTCCTGAGGACTTCCTGAGCAAGTCCAGAGAACTTCCTGAGCAAGTCCAGATGACTTCTTGAGCAAGTCCAGAAGACTTTCTGAGCAAGTCCAGAGGACTTCCTGAGCAAATCCAGAGAACTTCCTGAGCAAGTCCAGATGACTTCTTGAGCAAGTCCAGAAGACTTCCTGAGCAAGTCCAGAGGATTTCCTGAGCAAGTCTAGAGGACTTCCTGAGCAAGTCCAGAGGACTTCCTGAGCAAGTCCAGAGGACTTCCTGAGCAAGTCCAGAGGACTTCCTGAGCAAGTCCAGATGACTTCCTGAGCAAGTCCAGAAGGATTCCTGAGCAAGTCTAGAGGATTTCCTGAGCAAGTGTAGAGGACTTCCTGAGCATGTTCAGAGGACTTCCTGAGCAAGTCCAGAAGCCTTCCTGTGCAAGTTCAGAGGACTTCCTGAGCAAGTCCAGAGGCCTTCCTGTGCAAGTCCAGAGGACTTTCTGAGCAAGTTCAGAGAACTTCCTGAGCATGTTCAAAGGACTTCCTGAGCTAGTTTAGAGGACTCAATGAGCAAGTCCAGAGAATTTTCTAAGGAAATCCAGAGGAATTCTTTAACAAGTCCAGACGACTGCTTGATATGCTTGATCATAGGAACATCCAGAGTAAGGTTACAGGATTTTCTGAGAAAATTTAAAGGCTTTCCTAAGAATGTCTAAAGGACTTTCTGAGCAAGTCCAAAGGACTTCTTGAGCAAATCTAGAGAACTTCCTGAGCAAGTTCAGAGGACTTCCTGAGCAAGTCCTGAGGACTTCCTGAGCAAGTCCAGAGGACTTCCTGAGAAAGTCCAGAGGACTTCCTGAGCAAGTCCAGAGAAGTGCCTGATCTAGAAAACTTCCAGATCAAATCCAGAATTCATTAATTGTGTTTTGAAAATCAAACTTCCGATTTCTATATTATTTAGAACACCATGCGACGGGTCTTCTAACCCGAAGAAATGGCAGTGCTTGGAAACAACTTGCTCAATCATCAAGAATGACATCGAAAGCAATCGAACGAACATATGAAGATTGAGATCTGTAATAATCTACTTCAGCGTTGAAATCCCATTTGCTTTGAATACTCCAAACCAAAAACATAGTTTAAAGTACGCATTTTCAGTTAACTTAGAACAAAACATTTCTGCAAATCTATAGCTAAGAGTCTAGTGGAACAAAAATTCACGTATCGCACCCTTTTTTTCTGGAGCATCTCAAACCTCCCCACTCCCTGCTGGAACGTCACCGAGTGTATTTGATTTGATTCATTAGCTATATATAGTTACTTCCTACCATCATTATCGTTGCAGGCTTCACAGTTGGAACAAATGCAATTTACAATACAGAAAACATAACGAAAATCAAGCTTGACCACAACCTAGGAGAGTTACTATCAAAACTGCGGCCGCCGTCCGGTCGCCAGTAAGCTAATACACACGGTCAACGCCAACAGGGGTATGCTGAACAAATTTACCAAAGAAACACCATGTGATCCGTTGATCTCCAGCGACATGCCCTCGTCGACGACGATTATCTTCCAGCCCAAGTTTCGGTGGGTGTAGCACTGAAATTAAGATTTGATTGGAGCAAGATATGAATTTAAACGGGAAGGTAATCAGTACCTGGTAGTAAACTATATTTGGTGCATCGTCCGGAACTGTCCAGTTCAGATATGCAGGTTGCCCGTCGGGATCATCACACACCAGGTTCAATGTCTTCTTAAACTCTTCAAACGTTTCACTCTGTTCCGATTTGTCCACGTTCTTGTGTTTCCACTCGCAGTAGCGTCCGGCTAAAAAAATGCAACGTCAATTTCTGATTGAACCGTATTGTAGGTTAAAACTTAGAACTTACCAGCAGTCGGATATGGATAACGATCCTTGTCGTATGCCACACCTGCAAAGACGGTTTCTCTTTCTTGCTGTGACGCAGTCTGTTGCCCGAATCCACCTTCAGCCGAATCGGTAATGTAGAAAGGATGGTACCTGTAAGTCAATAAGGCATATTATTGCACTGTGCAGAGCTGGGTTGGAATCTCTCATACTTGGCCGGTTGAGTAGGATCATCGCCCCCTTCAACAACAAATGTGTACGTTTTGCCGCGTTCAACGTAAACCTCCGGAATGAGCATATCATTCAGGAACCATGCAATACCCCACGAAGGATGGCCCGTCATAGGGGTGTAACCTCGTTTACCACCAGTCGGTCCTATTTTGGCGCTGATAACAGTTTGCTTACTGATGACACGCTTTTGCCATGCTTTTGGAGCATTTGGATCAATCACACTATCCAGAGCATCCGTACAAGAGTGATCATCCATGGAGGAGAAATTGATCTGAATATCCTGCACGTTGACGTCACTAAAACTATGAGCATTTGCTTCGGTTCTCGAGTTCAAAGGACCAATGGCAGCGACCACGGAAATCTGTCGATCCGTAGGGTAAGGCTGATCGCTGGATGCTTCGTTTGTATGAAGAAGTCGGCGGTATTTAATTTTGGTCACACCCTGACGACGATCACCAGAAACTTGAAACAAAAAAAATTAGATATTTTGTTTGAAATTACCCTTGTCCAAAAACTTACTCAATTCTGCATCATTCCTGCCACCTATCCGCTCATCGGGACAGACGCCTTGCTTGCCATCGCACTGCGCTAGTGCCGATATATAATAATCTTCTGCACGGAATCTACGCATTTTCCGATCATAGAATGCCACCACTACATCAGAACCGATCATCTGCGGTTGCCCATTTCGGCCGGAAATTCCAAACGCCATGTACTGATCTTCATCGATCCTTCCGATCACCTCAATTTCGACGTATTCCCCGACGACTTTCCACATTACGTTGAGCCTGCCTGATAGCAGCTCCCGACAGTTGACGCTAGATTTCCCCGTGGGAGTTGCTGTTGGATGCCCATATGATGTCACTGTCGATGAGGTCGAAGATGTGGTCTGAGAATAGATAAAAATTATTTAGTTCCAATCCAGCGAGCATGTCCCACATCAACTACAAAGCTTACCGGCTTATACCACCAAGGCGGCTTGTAATTTAGCAAAATTTTGTTAGCTGTACTTTAATTCATGCACTACCCCCCAAACAACCCCCTCCTTAATCAAACTTACCGCTATCTTCGTCTGTCCCAGTGCTGGTGGAATGTCCAAGTCCTTTGGAATGTAGACGTGACCGAAATTGTGTCGATATTCGACGCACCACACTGCCAGCCAATCAATGTCATAAACGGTCAAGTTTCCAGGAAGTTGGATCTCGATGTCCTCACCCTGGTAGCCCCGCAGCGGTTCGAGTGAGCCAATTTCGTTAGGAACTTTGATACCCATGATGTTCGGCTCGGACCCGTTGCCTACCCAGAAGTATGCATCCGGCCCGGCCCCGTCGTAGTGCAGGTTCGGGATATAGAAGGTTTTCGCGTCCAGGATGCTGATGTTGCTTGACCTGAGACCGTGGGCGAGACGTTTAAATTCTGGCAAAACGCGTGGCTTGGGAACGTCCAAGCCCGGTGGGATGAACACTTCGCCAAAGTCGACCTGGAAGATGGGGATAGCATGAGTTTGGAATTATCAAGATGGCAAATTTAACGTAAGCAAGGTCATCACAGTGGATGCATGAAACCAATTGGTAGAGGGCCTGATGAAGAATTACTGTTCAATGTAGTTGAGACGTTATGAGCTTGAAACAATATCGAGTGAATGATGTTCTTTATGGCTTGACTAAAATTGTTTCGAAGTACTTCAAGCCTGGAGTACTTCCCGAGTGCGTCTAGAGAACTTAAACAATTCCAAAGGGCGTTCATAGCAAACTCAAAAGAATTCTTTAGAAACCCTTAATGGTTTTGAAATCAACTTGGACTGAACTCGGCCTTATTAAATTCAAAGTTCTTTTCAAACAAGCTCAGAGTACATTAAGAACACGGTCAACGAAGTTTAAAAGAGTCATTTCCAAAACCTCGTTCACTGTGGATTAGTATGAAATTCGAAATGATGGTCATTGGTTCAGAAAACTTGTCAACATTCTGTTCATTAGAAATATTTTCAGAATTCGGAACTTTTATACTTTCCCCATGCCATTCGGAATTCAAGATAGTGGCCCTACAATAGCTTCTAAACTAGGACGGCAATATATACACTGGTGAAAAAAAAGACAACGTGTATTTCACTGATTTTACGTTTACTGAGTAAGCTTCCTCAGGCAAATTTGTGTAGATGTGAGTTTACTAATTCGATATGTGTAAGATACATATTGGATATGTGTGTATTTGCCAGGTATCAATCTGTGTTTGTTACACAAGTTTACAGCATTTTTGAACTCGATAAGGTGATGATCATTACCAATGCAAAATCATGCGCTGACTTCAATGCCGTGGTCAGAAAAAAATAAAAAACTGAAATGTCAATATCTGTGGATCTAGTGCACCAAATTTAAATCATTTTTTTTATGAAAATGAAGCTTAATAAATTTGCTATCGTTTATTTAAACATTGTTTTGGAAATTGGAAATATCTTCTCAATACCATGGTATCCCAGTAGTGAACAGCAATTTCTGCTAGAACCAAAGATGTGAAGAGAAAGTATTGTTAGGTCCGATAGAGCTCGGTAGGGTTTGAAAATGGAATAGAAGTAGTTTGAAATTGAGCGTAGGGCTTTGTTTTGGCAGTATTTCGAAGCAGACCTAGACATCTTTTGCCAGTGAAGGTGGCGGACTTGTCCCTGCCTTCACCCTACCTCGCAGGGGGATGTTTGGCAAAGATGTCTATGTCTGCTTCGACTTCCAAAACAAAGACGTGACCAATTTAACTCTTCTTTCAATTTTCATAACCTGCCGACGTCTATTGGACCTATCGATACTTTTCTTCACATCTTTGGTTCTAGCAGTAGTCATGCTTTTCACTACATCCCATGTCCGATGTTTCCAATTTTCAACATTATATTTATTGGGCACTGTACGCAATAAAAACATAATTATTTAGAAGTGTATTATTTTGGAGTTATTGAAAAGTTCATTGCATTTTTTTTTATTTTTCTGCAAATTTTCAATAAAAATCTCGTTTTAATGAACATTTTCAATGAGATAACACGATTCATACTTCATAAATACTCATAACTTCGACAATTTTTAACCGATTTTAAGTCTTAAAGTCCATTAATAACCGAAGAAAATGAGCCTTTAATGGTTGAAATCGGTTGAAAATTGTCGAAGTTATGAGTATTTTTGTAAAACACTTAAAAATGTTGCTGAAATACAACAGCTTTAGAGTTCCACTACTAGGTGTCGTTGTAAGCATCCAAACATCGCATGTAAAGTTTTCATGGGAAATTCTTTTCTCTACCAATCAATTTGATTGAGGCACATTGAAAACCGAGTTGAAAAAAAAAATTTCGGGTATATTAAAAATGATTGAGAATCGAATGAACTCCCAAAAACATCGGGTCGAATATTATTCAAAAAATGATTGAGAAGTCGTTCAGTTTTTCTTCTAGAAAAATAACTTCTCCAAATATGATTGAACAAGCGGTTCTTCGATGTTCCGAACTTGTTTCTCGAATCAGAAACCAACAATGAAATCGGTTGAAAATTGTCGAAGTTATGAGTATTTATGAAGTATGAATCGTGTTATCTCATTGAAAAGGTTGATTAAAACGAGATTTTTATGGAAAATTTGCAGAAAAATTAAAAAAAAAATGCAATGACAAATCAACCAAGGCATTTTTGAAGAACCACGACATCCCTGTATTGGAGTAGCCAGCCTGCATCCTGGATCTAAATCCGATTGAAAACGGTTGAGGGTTAGTTTCTCATAACGTTTCCAATCATGGATGGAGTTATGAAACAGCTGGTCAGTGAAAACGGGCAATTCAAGATGAATAGTCTAAGATGGACCCAAATATATTGAAGAACTTCATAACTTCTATGCCTCGACGATTGGAAGTCATAATGAGAAAAAGCGATGCTACACATTACTAAGGACTTTTATTAGTCGGATGAACATAAATAAAATGTGTTTTTTATTTTGAAAAATCAAATTTGTCTCAATACTTATTTCCAACAACCTTTTTTTCACATATTGTATTTTTTCAAAAATCGGCAGTGTAAAAGATTTTAAATGATCATTCATTAGAAATACATTTGGTCAATTACCACATGTCTTTATACTTATTTTCGGCAGTGTACAGTGTGTCTCACAATAGGTGTCACCTTTTTTCAGTCTTGGTTTATTTCAGCTGGATAATTTTAACAGCGAAATTGATTATACCCGTTTTTAGTGTATTCTTTTAAAAGCTTATCGCTGAAGATAAATAAGCGATTCCGTTTGTTTATATTTATCAGCTACCATGGAAGCCATACGGGAGCAAGTTTTAAAATTACATTTGCAAAAACTTAGACCGTGTCAGATATTCAATAGCCTTAAGTAGTTCGGAGTGAGTAAGCGTTTTGTTTTTCGTACCTTGAAACGGTTCAAGGAAACTGGAAATGTCCATATTCACAAGCGAAGAATGGCCTGCATCTTCACCGGATCTCAACCCACTTGACTACTTTGTTTGGGGTTATATGCTTCAACATATAGGCCCTACGAAAGGGCTTACTTTAGATCGATTCAAGAAACATTTGGTTGATATTTGGGATCAAATTCCTCAGGAAATCGTGCGTGCCAGCTGCGATGGGCTTACAAAGCCTTTGAGCAAAGTTATCAAGGAAAAGGGCGAGAGATTCGAATTGAATTAATATGGTTTATTTCTATAACATGTATCTTTCAAATGAAAAATAAATGCTATGATTTGGTTGATTTGTTTTGCTGTAATCCCATTTTGTTTTAGTGACACCTATTGTGAGACACCCTGTATATGTAAGAAGCCACCATCCTAGCTTAGGCCTTGCGCTTTTTGTGGTCGTATTCTAAAGGAAGATTGGGCAGGTCCATAAGCAGAGACACTAACTGAATTTTAGACATGGTTGATGTGCGTCTACTAGTGGTTTGTACTAGATTATGGATGACTACCTACTAGATTGATACACATTTTGGAAGCACGCTCCCCTTTACTTAAACGATTTTAAATCGTGTGATTGACATCGTACATTTTATACTTTGAAGCGAGACAAACTATTTCCTTTCGAACTACAGTTGAAATTTTACAATACACTTACTGAAGTCTGCCCAAAACGAAACTGGCACATTTTCCGTTAGGATTGAGTATTTTGAACAGGAAACACTCTGCGACAGTTAAAGGAAAGGAATGGATTCACTTCTCAGTGTGAAATTGAAAAAAAAAATGTCAAAATGGTCTAATAACTGGATAGGAAAATGATGGTCTAATTGGAATAATAGGAAAATTGTTCAGAAAAATATATGTTTATTGTACATATTTTTTCAAAGGAAAATTTTTTCTCGGGATTCTTGAATAACAAATCTTAATATATCGTCTTAATTAAATCACTGTGACGGCTGCTTCAACCTCTCGTTTCCAGTAGAGAGTCTGCGAGATTTTCCCAGCGTTTTATGAATAGATTTTTTTTTTGGCTAGGAAGCTTTTCAGTTGTATTTATTCTATGGCGGTCATCGTCGGTATAATAACCAGTGCCAGCCTTCTTTCCTCGACAAGATCTTGAATGGTACTATTGCACAGCAAATTAGTCCACTTTGTTCTGGTTTTTGAACAAGGCGAATGAGCTCATTTTTGGCCGAGTTCGAAAGGAATTTTAAAGCGAATGTCAATTTTAAATGAATACCAATTCAGCACAACATAACAACAGTGAAAACTGATGATGGTATTAATTTAAAACATGACGCCGTACGGCGCACCCTTCATAAAATTCTTTCTCACTCAATTATCCAACAATGACTTGCGTCAGGCGGTTCCGACTTAGGGAGGGTGATTCTCAATGAATGTCAGTTGCACGCATAGTTGTGGTTTCATCCCTTATTCTGTTCATCGGTCGTTGTTATTTACGTTCAATGGAGCTCCGTTGGAATGTCAAAGGCTATTCCAATATCAAGTCGGTATTTAGATGTCAGTTGCAGGAAGGTTTCGGTGGCGTACTCGAGAGGAAAGATTATTTAAAGGTTTTTCAGTGGACGGGAATTGTACTGATTCAATCAAACGGGAAACGCATAAAATAAATTAGCTATAAATAATTATCTCTTGGCACATTATGCTATAATTCAAAGCGAAATCACATTGTTAGTACTGTAGCAGTGTAGCATTTTAAACCAAGCGTTGTTACTTGCCTATGAGATTAATTTTTTTTCTCAATTCATTGTTAAATCAGACTAAATGCTGTCCGTAAGCCGTAAGCCGGGTTCCGGCTGTCCGACGGTTTTGCGTGACAGGAAGGTGCAGCAAGTGCTGAAGCAAAAGACGGAAGGCTAGATTGCAAAATCCTTTCGCACCTTGATAATTCCGTGCAGATAATCGGGCATTGTGGTGAAAGAAGTCAAGACTGAAAATATGTCCATACGTGGTAATCAAGAAGATTCAAATCCCTGCTTTAGGAAGCTACAGATTGTCGGGCTCAAATGTCTAGCTTTACTTTAGTCATATTTAAGTCCTATAGAATTCAACATTGGGTCCTCCCTTAACTCAGTCGGTAAAGGCATTGCAACAAAGCACCACCTTACTGGAGGTGGCTAGTATTGATTCGCAGTCAGGCCGAGATTTTTTTCGTAAAGACAGATTCCGACTCCCTGGGGATTGAACTTGCATTGAGAGCTCCCAATTACTAAACACTAGGTTGGGATGCAGACAATCAGCTTGTTGTTATGAGCAATAAAAACGGTATCCTGATTCTTGCCGATGATAATTTTAACCCAAGTAGTTTTATAAAAATCAATTTAAACTACAGTGAATACAGTATTGACCTTCATTTAAGACTTGATGAAAAATTGGAAGCATTAGACGACGTCACTCCGGAAAGTTGAAGTTCATGTTCTCAGAAACATTCTTAATCTTTTGGAGGAAAGAATAACTGTTTGTTCACAAATTGAAGTATCAATCGAAAGGTAAAAGTGTCTTATCTTAAAAGGCGATCATAAATTGTTTCTTTTAAATTAAAGATAAGAAGCGCTAACAGGTAGTGTCTTGCTACGGTCAGTTTTTTGAATAATATATCGGTCCTGCTTAAGATGATGCTTTCAAGCCCTTTTTATAAATCTATATATTTTAGTTATTGAACTGCTTGCACATCTCTATTTGTATTACCAGTCTCACAGTTTTCACAACTTATTTCTGACCCCAAAAACATGGCATTTATCTTGATCTTTACCTAAACATACCGCAATGTAAACAAAACCTATTGCGGAAGACAGACATTAAGTAAGTATTCATAGAGTTTAGTCGACTAAAACTAGATGCATGTGCGTGCTTAATGATGCCTCTTTTTTTATTTGACATTTGCTTCTGTTATAAAAATAGCGTCGGGGCAAGTGGAGCAACGCTTCAACATTTTAATTCGAACTACTAACACACCGAGTTGAAAGTGGTCAAAAAATTTTCGGAAAACATTTGTCGACAGCCAGGAAGCCTGTATCGCTGAGAAATTGAAAGCCATAAGCCGTAATGACTCCAAATCGCGACGATAAACAAACAAGAACTCGGAAACTGTAACCGTCGATGCTGACAAATTTCGAATGCGAGGTATTGGACAGTTTAAAACAGCGTCCTTGACAGAAGTTTTATATGGTAACTGGAAAAGAAAAACTTTTTCAAGCTTATGAAACTGTTAATGTTTTCTCAGGAATACCTTGTTTCGTTAGCTATCTGTACTTTTGGATTAAAAAGCTGTATTTTAATTAAAATGAGGATCGGCTACAAGAAAATTTACGTAAACGGGTGTCTGGAAAAACGTCTCCTGAAGCAACACGATTATTCCGTGATATTTTGGCCAGATTGAACATTCTGCCATAACCGAAAATAGGCCATAGAGCCTACAACCTGCAGTTAGTGTCCAATGAAAAGAACCGCTTAAACATGTCAGAGCTCCACTTATTCGAAAAATATTGGGCCATCATTTAGCGGAAACTAAATAAGACCCGAATAACTGTTGCAGGTGAGGAGCAGTTTTAAGAAAACTTTTCGGACTCACTGATTTTATCTTATTATGGTCAGTTGAAAAAGCATTTTAAAACCATTTTTCCTCCAGTAAATGCATTAAACGGCAAATTGGTTTTATGATTGTCATAGCGAAGAAAAATTGGCCTTATGGCAAAACTGTGATTTTTTTCCAATCCCCATATTGAAATAAAGAAATAATTGAAATGTGGAAAAATAAATGCATCAAATTTTCAATGGTATGCAAATAAACTGCAGATTGGAGACTAATTTCGGCATTCTTTTAGATAATCTCATCCAATTCCAAGCACTTTTCAGGAAATTCGTTATTAATTTATCGAATATATTTGTTTTAATTTGATTGATGTTGTTGTAAATTCGCATAATTTTCGAGGCGCATTAATTTCCGGCTCTTATCGTGCCAATATTCAGCATGAAAATAAATGCGCATATAATTTGGAGCATTTCCCGCAACACTAGACCTTTTTTTTTACTGCTAAATGAACCAGAAGAGTAGAGAATCGAACAAAGCAGAACAACAAAACCAACCTCGATTTCACAGTAAAGTTTGACAGCTGTGGCCATTTGGCCACATTCCGGTTTTAATGGCAGCCAACAGGTTTTATGAAGGTTCTCAAGTGGTCATAACATCTTTCACTAGAACATTTTCAAAGTCTTTATGTTCTTATAAAGGTATTATTAGATTGTTTTCACAACCATCTATAGAGTGGGCCATTTTGTACAAATTTCGGCTTTAAAGAAGCATAGAGGAGGTGTTGGTAGACAAAACAGTTTTGAATATAGTTTTATCAACAAAGCCGGGAGGAGTGCTTTACAGCTGGAATAAAACTAAAATTGTTACTTGGGGATATATCTATAACAATTAACAGAATTATCCAGAACAACTTGAAAGTGTTTTTATAAAGTGCCAAACTTCTCACGTGAATGCAACTATTATCGGCAGCCCCTTTTATATTCGGCTATCGTTTCACTTGAACTGCGTGTGATAAAAAAAAGTTCTATTATAGGCATCGAAAACAGCAGAATTTTCAAGTACATGTGGTTTTTTGAAGAAAATGTGGCTTAACGGAATTGCTCACAATTTAAAATGTTTTCAATTTAAAGCCTAATAAACTAGTTATCACCGAAATATATCCAGTGGAGTACTTTGATGTAAGAATATATAGAATTAGGGCATCTTCAACGGTGGTCCAAATCGTGGTTTGGATTAATTTGTTTAGACCACATGCAAAAACGCTTCACCGGTGTTGTAAATTTTGTTTTATACCGGATCTAATTCGCATCATTTTAAATCTGGTATATGTTTTAATCTTTTTTTGCTGCAATTTGAAACAAGAAAAATACCGTTCCAAAACACTATACGCTACTTGATAATACCAATTAATGAGTAAAATTTCAGCTTTTACTAAAGAAAAACTCAACTTTATTGAGTATATTTAATCTATCGTGTTGTTTACTAACGCATACCCTCGCGCAAACCTCTGATTGTTGTTGTTGTTTTGTTTTCGGTTAGTCGTTTTATTTCGTTTCTGTTATGACATTTTTGTTAAAAGGTAAGTCTATGCATAGTTTAGCAACCTGTGACGTGTAAGACTGAAAAACAAATGAATTTTTCTGTACATGATGTCGCAGTCCGATACGAAGCGAGGAAAAAACTGGTCCGAGGAGGAGAACTTGACTGAAAGTGTCCAAGGACTCGATCAGAGCAACCGACCAACAGAGGGGCGAGTTTTGGAATGCCATAAAGGACCACGTCCAGTCATCTGTCCCATCGTTCGCCGGTCGGCCAGCTGATGGAATGCGTCAACGGTTCGGTGCGTTGAGCCACCAAGTGGCGAAATATGATGGGTGCCTGGCTTTCATGAACCGAGTAAACAAGAGCGGCACCACGAAAAAGGATGTTTACCAGGAAGCCAGGAAGATGTTTTTAAAAGAAACACGGCTTAAATCTTTAAGGATTCAGTCCTGCTCCGAGGTTTTGAAGAATGAACCGAAGTTTAACGATTTGCAGGATGCAAAAAACCTCATGAAGAGAAATCGCAAGAAAAATATGTCAGCGATTTGTAGTAAGTTTAAAAAGTAATTGTGAAAAGCGCAAGTGCAAAAGAGCATCTTATGGCCGAGTTTCAGACAATTTTGGCAACAAAAAACTCTCCCCATGGCCTAGACCTAGTAACAAAGAGAATCAACCCGTGCCCAAGTACTACTCAACCCTACTACATTTCCGAAAACTGCATGAATTCACAACAAACAGAAAAAAAACATAACTTTGAATTCAGACCGATGGACTGAATGTCTGTTATTATTTAGGTGTTGCAGAGAATTTTTCAACACTATGCTGTAGGTGGCTGGGTTCGATTCCCGGTCTGGTCTAAGAATTTTTCGTTACGAAAAATTTCTCGACTCCCTCGACCCCCTATGTTGTACTTGCTACACAATCATACTAATGCAAAAATTGTAGATGGCATCGAAAACTCTCAATTAATAACAGTGGAAGTGCATTTAGAACACTAAGTTGAGAGCAAGCAATAAGCGAATTGTGAAAGTAATATGCTTGAAATACTAAAAAAAAAGAAAATAAATGCAGTCATAGCGTCCTCAAAAATCAGTTGCATAAAGTGCTACACTTTTGACGTTATTTGAGTGTCGAAATAATTTTTTTATTTGACTTTTGAATGTTAAAATTAATTGCCATATATTCATTGTTAAACTCATCTGCAAAGGTTTTAAATGCAAACTTGATTTTTTCAGCACTCATCATTATAATGCAGATCGGTAAATTAAATTTAGGATACATGCTGAGAAGAACTTCGTTGTTTAAATCTATATTTTTAAAGACATCGTCTAAGTAACGCTCAGACGACGCTTTCTTTTAACTTTTTTCTGGTGTATTCGACTTCATCGTAATAATATATATAACTCACGTTTGGTTTTGAGTATAGCAACCATTATGTGAAAAGTAAAATTCTTCCCCAAACAATAAAATAAACTTCTGCATTGAAAAAAATTACAGTTTTCGGAAGGAGCGGAAAAAAAAACTCCACGAAAACTAAATTCTTCAAACAAATTAATAAAGCCAGCCACTTTCGGCACTGTAAATCTCCCCATTTTCAACAAATTTCGAGGAAAATAACTGAGGCTTCAACATCCTTTTCTCACTGATGGTCAGCCACAGGAGAAACTTCTCTGGAAACTTGGTGTGGGAGCTATACTTGACCTTGCTGTTGGGTTCATCTGATATCCGGTCCCCTGTCAGTCGTTAGGGTCCAGGGTCAGATATGTCTCATCGTCCTTCTTTGACCATTGTCGTCAGCCGCTTCGAGACGACAGACTTTGACCTGCGCTTCCATGCGACAATGTCCATGTACTGGAGGTACTTTTAGACGATTTGTTAGATTGCACCACTCTCTCGGCCAACGCACGGAAGGATATCGCCACCAAGAACTAGGCTTCCTCTCGATGATATTTCCTTTGTCCAGCAAGGCGATGATCTTGTACATGCCGGATTTTCTGTATTCCATCAACACAAACTGCCCAGCGATGGCGAATTTCTTCGCCCCGTGGTGCAGGCAGTAGAAAGAACATACCATAGAATGGACGTTTTTAATGCTTTCGCCATGGCTTTTGCAAAACAACTGATATCGCTGTCAAAGTTTGACTGTAAACAATAGGAGTACTATGATTTGCGATGAAAACTGTCTATTTTTTGTCATTCTAGCGATAAAAATTATCTAGTTTTTTAATGCAGATGTTCAGTAAGTTCAGAGACAAACTCTAACCGAAGAACTATTTTAATGTCTATTTGAAATCGATCACTCCAGCAAGTAAGTGAGCTAAAAAAATCGGAAAATCATATACTAATGCATTTGTTTTTAGTGTTGAATTACTGGCTCTTTGTTACAGATAACAGTCAATGATTTAATGTTAATGTATTCTCAATCAAAATAATTTCTAATACGCTGTATTTACTGCGTGAATAATAAATCCTTGTAACCATTTTGTTAAACAAAGTTCATCAGTAACTCCCGCTGACTCCCCCTCTCTCATATCCAGCGAACCGTTCTACTATATATGTGGTTCGGTGCTGATGGGAATGCGCTTGAGAGTTGTCCAAAATTGTTGGGGGATCCTTCCACCTGCAATCCACCCATCATCGGCGAAAATCACCATCCAACGACCCACAAAAAGAGAACCATTTCCATCGCCACTGTGTACAAAGAGAAAACAGTGCAAAATGTGCTCTTTACAAGTATTGTTTTCGTTTCATTCACGCACGGGAGGCAAAAATGTTCTGTTCAAAACTTTCCGAGAGAGTAAATTTAGAGCGACTTTATCATTTGCCACCGCTAGAGTGGCTAATAGGAGTAGGAAAAAAAGACTCATCCTTTGAAAGTGATTTAATTTTCTCTCACTTTTTCCACCCCAGTTTCGTCGAACAGCGGAAGAAAGTGGGAAGTGGGTGGCGTAAAAAGGACAACACTACTTTTTTCGGTGGCAATTGATTCAGTGCGCGTGCGTGTCTCTGAGAGAACGTATGAGTTGGGGGTCCGATAAATTCCAGCTTTTTGCGGCTGACCAGGGTAGAATGGAAAATTCGCTCATCTCACGTAGGTAGTTTATGCTTTAACAGTCAGAGTTCGGAGTCACTTCAGACGAATCCACCGGAGAGGTTCGGTGTGACGAGCTGAAGAAAAAGGACTGTTTGTGTGCGTGGATCTGGCTGGTTGGCATGGGCGACTGTATGGACGGTGTATTAAAGTGAAGCCGGTGTGTGATTTTGTCTTCTGTTTTACGG
Source organism: Aedes koreicus (assembly GCA_024533555.2). Taxonomy (NCBI): domain Eukaryota; kingdom Metazoa; phylum Arthropoda; class Insecta; order Diptera; family Culicidae; genus Aedes; species Aedes koreicus. Next base: position 48,395 of record JAHHFK020001628.1, read on the forward strand.
CGAAAGGAATTTAGTTCGTTCCGGTGTAGCATATTTATCTGTTCCGCTTTTTTGTTCGGCTGTTGCTGATGCTGATGATGTTTGTTGTTTTTGTGTGTGGGAGGCTACGGTCGGATTACGTGTGTTTGCCTGAGCGCGGCCGAGGACAACCGCAAAAACCACTGAGACGAAAAGCTCACATTTGGACATTTTTGGCAAGTGATTATGTCCCATTGGTGGAGCGGAAATGTGCCGGCAGCTGTTGGAATAGAGGATCGTGTTTCTCGCCCGCAACGCATTCTTTTTGGAGGACTTAAGTTTTCGGGATAAGTGGATGTTGTTTTTTTGGTTTTGTTTGCTTTGAATTCAGCAGAATTAGTTATGAAATCGGAGAAACATATTTTAGCAATATTATCAGGAAATGATAATGGAAAGACTCGTGCTTATTATCAAAAGAACGTAGCTGAAATTCTTGATTTCCCTTCATCGATTGTCTCTTTACATCATTACGGCAACTTGGTTCAGTTTACGAAGCCCTTTAAGACAGGGCAACACGATTTTGATGTTTGGTTTTTAAGCTATAGCAAAAATAGGATTTTAATTTTTCGCAATACTTTTTTTTGTGAGCATTGGAAATATCGATAAGCGGAGATATATTAAGCCACTAAAAACCAAATTTTGAAAAATTGAGAATTACAAATGGGCTATATTTCACCATGCAGTTGTATAAATTAATGGCATACATTTTCATAATGAATAAACATTTGCATAATGTACTACATAGTGGGGATATCGATGGGATGTACTACGGAAGCCATCACCTCGTTGTTTTGAAGATGCAAATCTTAGTTTCTACACTAGACATATGGAGTATAGAAACATATCAATACGCGTACACACTTGTGGTAAGCAATCGATTATACTTTCAGCTATGTTGATACGTAAAAAAAAACAATATTTGATCTCCGAAATCGGGAGGATAGATATGGGACCCAAACAAAGCTACAATATTTTAATGTAGACCTCACAAATGCCGCATATAGGGTACTTAATGTGTAAGGGTCGTTGAAATGCAAACTATATCTTTTAATAAACTCAAGTTTGTTAGTTGCTTTGTAGATGATATTATTGTAGTGATCAGCAAAGGATAACTTAGAGTCAAGTATAACTCCTAGGACTCTAATTTGATGACATCTTTCAATTGCTTTCTGAGAAAAACTGTTTTGTGTGTTAAGGTATACTTTATTGTGAACGATATAGATTTTTCAACGTTAAATTCTAACCAGCTAAATTCTAATTAATGATTTTGTGTTGAAAAATATTAAGATTATGTGGTTTTTGTATCACCATAAACAGTTTCATGTCGTCTGCATATACTGAGACTTGAAGAACTTTCATTTTTTTTACTACATCAGTAACGAATAAAACCAATAATAAGGGACCAAGATGTGAGCTTTATGGCACTTAAGATGAGACATTTACTATTTTAGAGACATGGCCGTCAAGGATTACTCTTTGCATTCTTGTTGTCAAGTATGACTCGATCCATTTCAGTAATCTTGGATTAAATCCTAACTTCGACAATTTATAAAGCAGCAAAGGTATGTCAACTCTGTCAAATGCTCTACTAAAATCGGTATATACACTCAGTAGCAAAAATAAAGCCGAGCAACATTTTGCTTCTAAAAACCGTCATGTTCGACCTTCTGTAACTTTGTCAATCATCAATATTTTTGGCAACACTATAACCAATATATTGACCTTATGTGACCAAAATTTCATGTTCATGAAGTTTTTGGACATCCCATTAAAAAAAATCGTATGTGGGAGAAAAGTTTAGGTAGCATAATAAACATTTCACCACAGCCTACAAAAGTACAAGAAATAATGAGGACAACATTTGAAATGAAATTGAAATGTATTGACCATGCTGGAATATCGGTGCAAAAAAAAAAAATGCCGAGGCGAATTCATCTTATTAATAATACTGTATACGAAGTGATGTGATGTGATGTGATAAAAACCCACCATCAGTGCAAGGATTACCTATGGCTGCAGGACTATTCTCAGCAGGTTGTTCCGAGAGAATAGCCTACGTGATGGCTTGTTGTAGCAGGGTCAGTCGATCTCACGCAGCCAAAAGGCCGCGTGTCTTCGCATGACAAGGGACTGGCGAGTCCACGAACACTTGTCCAGTCAACAAAAGTATTAATATCAAAGAATAATACTTTCAAACGCATCTTCCACTGCATGTTATTCGTATAGGACTCATTTGTTTTTATAGGCTGATCCAATATTAAATGAATCAAAAACATAAATGCATATACTGTGCTGGTTCTTTACGAGGTCTCACTTTTCTCATATAAAAAAGATACCATAAAAGACACAATTGCTATTTATACAAATTTCAAACTTGAAGCCAGTCAAGGGGATTTCCTCCTCTTGCCTATCCTGCATGGGGTAGTATGGTAGAGGGTTATGTGCCTGATCGGATACTACCGTTTAATAATGCCCTCCGCTCGTTTTCAAACTTGATCTTTCAATTTTCATAGCCTGCCGTTGCCCTATTCGGAACTATCAATACACTTCCTCTTCATGTCTATTTCGTTCTAGCAATAAATTACCGTCCACTCCTAGCGCTTCGCATGGAGATGATAGATTATCTACTTCTGACAAACTTCATCATTGAATAATGTACATGGAATTTCACACTATAAAAATTAAATTACTTGACCATGTAAAAAGCAGCTTCAGTAAGTCAATGCACTTCCAACCGTTCACTTACCGACAACCCAAACTACCTCTTGTTGCATTATTAAAAATCCTCGTAAATTTAAATTTAAAGTGATAGTAACAATCCTCTCAAACTTTCATGTCTGGTGACTTAGTCGGTCACCTGAGCATTTCACAAAGCTTTCAAAATGGGCGTTAAGTAATTATAAATGCACATATGAATGGAGACTGGATGAAACATGTGGAAAACCATGACATACCTTACAACATATGTGAAACGTCACGTATACAGTATGCAAAAATAGTTTATCCACCCCCGAACGGATACTACGATTTAAGTTTTACAGAGTTTTAGTGTGTATTCTGCAACTTTCTCGAATGTAAACATTGTGTCTAGCGGTCATTTAGTGCTCTTGAAGTTTTCGTGCTCAAAATTTTAGTTTCGTGTTCAAAATTGGAAGTTATTTGTTGCAAAACGCAATAAAAAGCAGAAAATTTCGATCAGCATCCGAAATTTGAATTTTGAACATCACAAAACTGGCAAAAACTACCGCGATATTGCCGATATTGTTCAGCTTCACAAAGATACGGTCGCTAGGATTGTGCAGATGTACAAAAAGCGTGGTTCTATCTCACCAGCTAAGCGACCGGGGCGTCCTTCAAAGACAACTGGCTGAATTGACAGAACTATCGTGAAGAAGGCGGAGCTGGACTATCAGCTACGAACATTGCGAAACAGATTGGAAGTGAGTTTTCCATTCAACTGACATCACCATCCGTACGAAATCAACTTCATAAGAAAGGTCTTAAGGGCAGAGTAGCACTTACGAAGCCATGGTTGTCCGCAAAAAATATCAGAAAAATGTTGAAGTGGGCCCAGGACCACATTTCATGGAACAGTGATGGAAAAGGTGATTTGGTCAGACGAGACGAAAGTTATGCTATTTTAATTTGATGGTATCACAAGAAAATGGCGGCGAACCGGTGAAAGTTTGAAAAAGGAGTGTTTGCGGCCTACAGTCAAGCATGGCGATGGTGAGTTGCTTTACCAACATTGATTTCTCAACCAACTGAGCATGAATTTGATTTTTATTTCTTCAGGTAGAGTCATGGTGTGGGGATCTTGGCTACATCCGGTGTTGGAGAACTTGAGTCCATTGATGGAATCATGACCAAGGTGGTTTATTTGGACATTTTGAAGCGAAAACTACCAGCCTCTGCACAAAAGCTAAAGTTGGGCTGCAGATATACGTTCCAACAAGCCGGAGATCCGAAGCACATCTCAATGCTGGTTTCGCAGTGGTACAAGGAAAAGCGGACCAAGGTTATGGAGTTGGCAGCACAGTCTCCCAACCTTAATCCGATCGAGCATCTCTGGTCAATTTTGAAAATTAAGGTTCAGGAGCCAAAACCAACAAGCATCCAGCAATTGCGGCAGGTAATCTCAACTGAATGGGACAAAATCACCCCGGAAACAACTGCTAAAGGGCGATACGGTCAAAATTTGGTCAATATCAACTTGACGTATTTTTTTCAATTTTGCATTTAAAAAACCTGAACACCCCTCATTTTGAAGGTGTGTGTGTGTAGAATGTTGCTCCTATTTTGATTTTGGAATTCACTCTTCAGTTGTCAAAATGCCGTCCAAGCAAGAAGAGCAGCGTATCAAAATTTTGCTCGCGCATCGCGAAAATCCGAGCTACTCGCACGCAAAGTTGGCAAAATCGCTAAAAGTTGCCAAATCAACCGTTACAAATGTAATTAAAGTGTTTGGGGAACGTTTGTCGACAGCCAGGAAGTCTGGATCGGGGGGAAATCGAAAACCGGAAGCCGCTGAGACGACAAAGAGAGTTGCCGGTAGTTTCAAGCGAAACCCTAACCTATCTCTCCGAGATGCCGTAAATAAGCTGGGTGTATCGTCTACAACCGTGCATCGAGCCAAAAAACGAGCCGGACTATCGACTTACAAGAAGGTAGTGACTCCAAATCACGATGATAAACAAAATACGACGGCCAAAGCGCGATCCCGGAGGCTGTACACGACGATGCTGACGAAGTTTGACTGCGTGGTAATGGACGACGAAACCTACGTCAAAGCCGACTACAAGCAGCTTCCGGGACAGGAGTTTTATACGGCAAAAGGAAGGGGAAAGGTAGCAGATATTTTCAAGCACACGAAACTGTCAAAGTTCGCAAAGAAATATCTGGTTTGGCAAGCCATCTGTACCTGTGGCTTGAAAAGCACCATTTTCATAGCTTCCGGGACTGTCAACCAAGAAATTTACGTGAAAGAGTGTTTGAATAAACGTCTGCTGCCTTTCCTGAAGAAACACGGTTGTTCCGTACTGTTTTGGCCGGATTTGGCATCTTGCCATTACGGTAAAAAGGCCATGGAGTGGTACGCCGCCAACAACGTGCAGGTGGTTCCCAAGGACAAGAACCCTCCCAACACGCCAGAGCTCCGCACAATTGAGAAATACTGAGCTATTGTCAAGCGGAACCTAAAGAAGACCAAAAAAACTGCTAAGGACGAGCAGCAGTTCAAGGCAAACTGGCTTTCTGCGGCGAAGAAGGTGGACAAGGTGGCTGTACAAAATCTGATGGCAGGGGTCAAGCGTAAGGCCCGGCAATTCGGATTTGGAAAAGCGGAAGCCTAACTGAATATTTTTCCTGAATTTTATACTAATTGAACTTGAAAAAGAAATTTAATTTGATTTTTTAAATAAACGATTTCACCGATTTACACGCGTTTTCCCTTGACCAAATTTTGACCGTATCACCCTTTACGCTTGTTGAGTCTATGCTACAACGATGTCGAGCAGTTATTGAAGCCAAATGTGGTCATACGAAGTACATAAACTATGTGAGCCAGAGCGGTGAATATACTTTTTTTGCGTTATTTTTTAACTTTTTTTTCCATCATCATGTTTCAAATGCAAGAGAATTTGTTTTTTGTTTTGAACTCGCATGAATTTGCTTTGTTTTTGCATAAATAATAATAAACTGAACAACAATTAAACGTGTTTCAATTTTCTGGTGGATATTTTGGAAGAACTCTAATTTTTCACTGAGGGTGGATACACTTTTTTTTGCATACTGTAGATTGCGAAGTCGAAGGTCCCACTGTTCGTCATGGCTCCATAAAATTCTTCACAGATTGCTCAAACATTGGAACAAAAACGGGAGCAGGAATTTTCGGCTCTGGGGTAGAAATCTCAGTGGCGATGGGAAACTATCCAATGGTTTTCCAAGCGGAGAACTTTGCTATAATAAAATGTGTTAACGTTTGTCTGAAGAGGAAATATAGACATGCAAATATTTGTATTTTTACAGACAGCCAAGCGGCACTCAAAGCGTTAAGTAGTTATAAATGCACATCCAAACTTGTCTGGGAATGCATTCTTTCATTGCGAAAGGTGTGCCAAGAGAACTCGGTAAATTTATTCTGGGTTCCGGGATACTGTGGCATTGAAGGCAATGAAAGGGCAGACGAGCTTGCTAAACAAGGTTCAAATGCACAGTTTATTGTCCCAGAACCATTCTGCGGTATATCATACTGTGCCATAAAAATGGAATTAAAATCTTGGGAAGTGCAATGGGTGATGACCAATTGGTTGGTCACCATAAAGTGTGTTCAAGCAAAAAGGTTTATAATTTCAAATGTTACAATTAGTAAAAAGCTTCTGGAGCTCAATAAGAGAGTTCTTTGTACCTATACTGGCCTAGTAACCGGACATTGCCCGAGTAGATATCATTTGAATAAGATGGCAAATCATTCTTTGTTTCTTAACATGGAAGTAAAGAGGCAGACTTAAATTCCTGTACAGTGGCTATATGCAACCTAAAGAAATTTGGACTGCAAATCCTGGAAAGGTGGTGGGTTTTATAAACTCTATTTTGCCTGACTGGGAGACGCGTCCTGGGCTGGTCACTTGACAAATGATGATCTAGCTTTAAGATGCGAATTAGAATATTAAACTGGGGTATACCACAAAAGTTCAATTCAGTGGACGCAGTGGTTCTAAAAAAAAAACAATCCTCTCAACCTCCATCACGCCCTTACACAATAAATGAAAAAGCAAGCGATTATTAAATAATTCAACACCATTAAGTTAATCTAACGTATCGAATAACGAGCCATTAATTTATACTGTTGAATACCATAGATTTATAAGTTATTTAGAACAAATAATTTTTGAGCTTTTGTTACTATCACTTTATACTCATGACATAAATATGCTTTTGCTAATAACTATTAAAATTCCTCGATGTTCTCGAAATTTACTATAAAGTGGTTAATAACCTATTGCGATGATAACTTCAAAAGCAAAACAACATATTTATGCCTTGTTTCGAGGAAAACCTACCACCGTACTTCATTTTTTTTCTTTTTTTTTTGTATTGGGCGATAATCAGCTGGCAAAAGAATATCATTCTCTCTTCAATTACTCATCATCTTCGCCATCTGGAATTTCACTGCCACTATCGTTAAAAATTTTAACAGCTTTCTCAATCTATCTTTATCTTTTCTTAATCTCTTCCGATCTTTTTTACTCATACCTTTGTATATTGCAAAGTCCTGTTTTAAGGAATCTTTCCAGGTGAAACTAGGTCTACCTTCCTTTTTTCAATCAAATTTAAACTTATATGCTAACTTAAGTGGATGCAATGATTCTCTCCTGATGATATCACCATAATGAGAAATTCTTCCTGCTCTAACTCTTCGATTTATTGTTCTTCCCTTCAACTCCTTCCTTACATTCAATTTCCTGTTTTCTTTTCTACAGCTATTCCAAATATCTTTCATTGAAATTTTCTCATATTTTGCTAATTGTAATCCACTCCGTTTCATAAGGGTCGCTACTTTAGTTTCATACTGAATTGCCGGAGAAATAACAGTGGTATAAATAAGTCTACCGTCTACCTATTTCCCACGATGGTCTTAGATTTTTTCAAAACTGAACTACGGTTTTGGCGGATTTCATAGCATCAACACATCTTTTCCTAGTACCTGCCTAGCTGGGGTACTTGGTAGCTTGGTAAAAGACTATGCGCCCGATTGTATACTACCTTCATATGCGCTCCGCTCGTTTTCAACTTGTATCTTTCAATTTTCATAACCTGCCGTTACTCTATACGGAACTATCAATGCTTTCTCTTCAATTCTCTTAGTTCTAGCAATATTACTGTCCAACCCTAGAGCCTCTCATGATGATGGAAATTATCTGCTTCTGACAAATTTCATCATGCTTAATAAGAACCACGGAAAGCTAACCAGTTAATTATTTTAAGTCGATAACTTTCGATGAGTATGGATGTAATGTCGGTCTATAAGCACTATATTGGGTCTATTTGTGGATGCAACTTCGTCTCATAATTAAGGATTCATGTTCAAAAGAATCGTTATTGAGTTTATTTTTATTATCTTTTAAGGCATTTTATTTAAAGCTATATTCGTTATACTCAGCACAAAATTTCACAAAACAAATTAAAATAACATCACTTTATCACTTCTTAATGATTTTCACACATGATCAAACGATTATTTCTATTAAAAACATTAAAACTTCTATTAATAGATTTATTTACTTAGGTTTTGGTTTGGATAAACCCATCGTAAGATTTACAACGACATACTCATACATTTTCATTGAAATTGATATATGTAGATAGTAAAGATTTTTCTATGTTATAACAACATTAAGCCATAGTTGGGAACACAGGCAGATAATGTGTCCTTAAATTGAGTCTACGGCATTCTTGTGAAACCTTTGTTAATAGCTAATTTATAACGTGTCACTATTTCCTCTACATCTAGAATGCATCACTAATCATATCGGTTCAATTTAGCCAAATTTGGGTCATTTGAAGATCATGAAGATCATTTATTCAGCTTAACTAGTGAAACCATGATGGCTAAAAAGTTAAGGAAATCGAAAATATCATTCAAGTATATAAGGGGTAGCGAGCAGCGGCGCTATAACCAAGCTATTTAGCACCTGCATTCGGAGGAAATGCCAATGCAGCACCAGAGCGTCTGTTCTCCAGGTTAGGAGCGGCTCAAAACAGCGTCTGTTCCCCATGTCAGGGGCGGCTGAATCACCGTCCATGTGCCAGCGTGGGACTCTAAATTCAACTGAGCACTATGGTCCTCCGGAAAGTAGGGGGTTGGTGTCAGGCCCTGCAAGCCAGCCGTAAAAAAAAGCAAGCACAGGAACATTTACAGCAGAATACGACCCAGAACAATCGGCGAGGACCACAGCGACGAAACAGGACTAGCGATTGGAAACTCGGTACGTGGAACTGCCGATCGCTCAACTTCGTCGGAAGTACCCGCATACTCTCCGATGCACTGAAGGATCGTAAGTTTGGCATCGTAGCGCTGCAGGAGGTGTGCTGGAAGGGATCATGGGAGACGGTTCTTCAACTTCAGCATTATCAACGTGCACAGCCCACACTCTGGAAGCACCGATGATGACAAAGAGGCATTTTACGCGCAGCTCGAACGTGAGTACGACCGCTGCCCAAACCATGACGTCAAGATCATCATCGGGGACCTCAATGCTCAGGTTGGCCATGAGGAGGAATTTAGACCGACTATTGGAAAGTTCAGCGCTCACCAGCGAACGAACGACAACGGCCTCCGACTTATTGATTTCGCCGCCTCCAAAAATATGGCCATTCGTAGCACCTACTTCCAGCACAGCCTCCAGTATAAGTACACCTGGAGATCACCGCAGCAGACAGAATCGCAAATCGACCACGTTCTGATCGATGGACGGCACTTTTCCGACATTACCGACGTCAGGACCTATCGTGGCGCTAACGTCGACTCCGACCACTACCTGGTGATGGTAAAACTGCGCCCAAAACTATCCGTCGTAAACAACGTACGGTACCGACGCCCGCCACGGTACAACCTAGGGCGGCTGAAGCAACCGGATGTCGCCACGGCCTACGCGCAGAATATCGATGCAGCGTTGCCGGATGAGGGTGTGCTCGACGAAGCCCCTCTCGAGGACTGCTGGAGGAATATCAAAGCAGCCATCAACGACGCAGCAGAGAACGTCGTCGGGTACGTTGAGCGGAGTCGAGGGAACGACTGGTTCGACGAAGAGTGCAGGGAGGTTTTGGAGGAGAAGAACGCAGCGCGGGCAATAATGCTACAGCACGGGACCCGGCAGAACGAGGAGCGTTATAAACGGAAGCGGAAGCAGCAGACCCGCCTATTCCAGGAAAAGAAACGCCGCCTGGAAGAAGCTGAGTGCGAGGCGATGGAGCAGCTGTACCGTTCCCAAGAAACACGGAAGTTCTATCAGAAGCTCAACACGTCCCGAAAAGGCTTTGTGCCGCGAGCCGAAATTTGTAGGGATAAAGATGGGGGCATTCTGACAGACGGCCGTGAGGTGATCGAAAGGTGGAAGCAGCACTACGACGAACACCTGAATGGCGCAGAGGACGCGGGCGTTGAAGTCCAAGTCGGTGGAAGAAATGACTACGTCAGCACAGCAGAGGATGGGAACGAACCAGCTCCCACGCTGAGGGAAGTTAAGGATGCTATCCAACAACTCAAGAATAACAAAGCAGCTGGCAAAGATGGCATCGGAGCTGAACTCATCAAGATGGGCCCGGAAAGGCTGGCCATCTATCTGCATCGGCTGATAGTCCGAATCTGGGAAACAGAACAGCTACCGGAGGAGTGGAAGCAAGGGGTTATATGCCCTATCTACAAGAAAGGCGACAAGCTGGAGTGTGAGAACTACCGAGCGATCACAGTCCTAAACGCCGCCTACAAAGTGCTATCCCAGGTCATCTTCCGCCGGCTTTCACCAAAAGTAAATGAGTTCGTGGGAAGTTATCAGGCCGGTTTCATCGACGGGCGCTCGACGACGGACCAGATCTTTACTGTACGGCAAATCCTCCAAAAATGCCGCGAATACCAGGTCCCGACGCATCATCTGTTCATCGATTTCAAGGCGGCGTACGACAGTATCGACCGCATAGAGCTATGGAAGATTATGGACGAGAACGGCTTTCCCGGGAAGCTCACTAGACTGATTAAAGCTACGATGGACGGTGTGCGAAACTGCGTGAAGATTTCGGGCGAACATTCCAGCTCGTTTGAATCACGCCGGGGACTACGTCAAGGTGATGGACTTTCGTGCCTGTTGTTCAACATTGCGCTAGAAGGTGTCATGCGAAGAGCCGGGCTCAACAGCCGGGGTACGATTTTCACTCGATCCGGTCAGTTCGTTTGTTTTGCGGATGACATGAACATTGTCGGCAGAAGATTTGAAACGGTGGCAGAAATGTACACTCGCCTAAAACGCGAAGCTGCGAAAGTCGGACTGGAGGTGAATGTGTCGAAAACAAAGTACATGCTAGCAGGAGGTACCGAGCGCGACAGGGACCGCCTAGGCAGCAGTGTTACGATAGACGGGGATACATTCGAGGTGGTGGAAGAATTCATCTACCTTGGATCCTTGCTTACGGCTGACAACGACAACAGCCGTGAAATCCGAAGACGCATCATCAGTGGAAGTCGTGCCTACTACGGGCTCCAGAAGAACTTGCGGTCAAGAAAGATTCACCCCCGCACTAAATGTACCATGTACAAAACGCTGATAAGACCGGTTGTTCTCTACGGGCACGAGACGTGGACGATGCTCGAGGAGGACCTGCAAGCACTTGGTGTTTTCGAACGCCGGGTGCTTAGGACCATCTTTGGCGGCGTACAGGAGGATGGAGTGTGGCGGCGAAGATGGAACCACGAGCTCGCTGAACTCTACGGCGAACCCAGCATTCAGAAGGTCGCGAAGGCTGGAAGGATACGGTGGGCAGGGCATGTTGCGAGAATGCCGGACAACAACCCTGCAAAAATGGTGTTCGCCTCGAATCCGGCCGGTACAAGAAGGCGTGGGGCACAGCGAGCACGATGGGCGGACCAGGTGCAACAGGATCTGGCGAGTGTGGGTCGTCAACGAGGTTGGAGAGAGGCAGCCATAGACCGAGTATATTGGCGAAATGTTGTAGATGAAGTCATATCGTAAATACGATGTATGGCTATTTAAATAAATAATAATAAAGTATGACTACCAATGGATGATTCCTTCAATAATCTCTTACTAAACCGCAAACTTACCGTAAATCTTCTGCACCACACCGAAAGCCAACGAATGTCACGTATACGTTTTCCCATCGGTAGCTTCAAAACGATGTCGGAGTTATTGTGCTTCCCCAGTGACGGTGGTTCCCTAAAACGGTTATAATCAAGAAAAAAAAGGAAAGTCAGTCCATGATAAATCGATTGTTCTATGTGGAATGATCATTAAATAATGCACCATCTGCACCATTCCCTTAATACTATTAAAAAAAGTAATGATAACTCTATCAATAGGTACATAACATCGAAGGGAAACATCAATTAGATAGATTAAAAAACAAGATCCCGACGAGTTGTCCCGTCTTGAAATCGCCGAACCGTTTACCGATCCACCTTGTTATTGAGACAAAGCTCAGAACCGCTGGAAATCGGTTTAATACAATTAACAACCCCATCTGGTCGGAAAAGCCGCAACGACGAACGAATATGAACGGCTCTGCTGCTTTACTGTCCACTGTCATCCACCACCTAATGCGATGCGACACAGAAAAGAAGGATATGGTAGACCATTTAAAAAAGTAAGCAAAATTTAATGTTCGTCATTTGCTTTTCAAGCATCCACCCGACCCCCCGTCCCGGGCCTTGAGCTTATGAGCATTCTTAATATGAAATTCACTGTGTCTATTTTCCGGCTTTTTGCCTCCCTGTGTGTTACGGGGTTCGTTCCATCATCAGCGTCGTCATCAAGTGGTATTGAAAAAAAAACCCACACGACTCAGAATATGCTTTTTAGACAATTGGTTTTTACCCCTTTTCATATTGCACTTCGCCACACCACACTGACTGGCTTGTTCTCCTCATTTCACTTTTATGAGACTGCGAATCCTTTTCTTCTCAACCATTACTGTGTTTATTCATGGGCATTTTAGTAGGTTTTTGATGCTGAGGTAAACGGTCGCGGGTGGGTGCGGTGTGTGCGATGCAGTTTGTAGGTTACTGTTCTTTATTCATATATTTTTCGCTTCTTGCTCCCTATTGTGGAATCAGGGCGATATGCAAGTTTTGAATCCTGAGCGCTGATTTCGACTGAAGTTTGGAAGATATGAATAGGCAAATGTATTTAACCAATAAATACCCCTCGAGAACAAGGGCTACTTTGAACGATTGGAATCGGTCAGAATCAACAGATGTCGAACAGACTTATTTGTTCATTGAGTAAGGTAAAGTGAAAGTGGAACTTCTTCGGCAGCGGAAAGATTCTTGTCAATTTTACGATATTATTGAGCCGTATTCAATCCAAAAGATTTTTTTTTGTGAATGATTAGCTCATGTATGGCGCTTTAAATGTTAAAAATATCAGACGTTTGATTTGAATACTGCTGAGCAGAGTTGAAAATTGTCGAATTTATATTTTGAATATCACTACGAAATACATCTCAGTGCAAAAATGTAAATGGTATTCATTTCCTTTTATTCTGATGTACGTCACTGCGAGTTGACGTATCGTCGAAATTCTTATTATTGATTTGTTTTGTTGTTATTATTTTCATTCAGTATGAGTGAGTTCTTGCTGTTCATCCAAGATTGTCAGTTTTAACTCTCTCTCTTATACCCATTCTCTAAACAGAATAGTCAGTTCATCTTGCAATCAGTGAATACGAATTTAAAAAAACTCACAGTCATTTAGGCACACTGATTTTTTTCACCAGTTTCAGCGTGGCCGTGTGCGCAGAGAAAAGCGGGTCTACGTCACTCAACATTTTTGGCGAAATGTAAAGTGGAAGTGGATAGGCTTATCTCGATGACTCCCCCAGCGCTATGTGCAAATGTTCTTTGCTATTGATTTCACCAGTTTCGAAAGTGCTGCACAGTTTCTTAGAATCCGTGTTAGATTGATTATTAATCCTATATTACCCGACTTATGGACAAAACAGCAAGAAACGCCATCGATATAACGTCCACGTAATTTTTCTTGAGGGATGGAGCAAAATATTTCTGCAACATAGATCCCGAAGGCAGCTGGCAACTGCAACTACGTTTACACGGTGTTCAATAAGTTCGGATACACTTTCAAAATTTGTTAAAAAAAATGAAAACATGTTTTTTTATTTTTTGGATTTATGTTATTGAAAGCTATGTTTACAAGGAACGTTTACAACATTTCTCTTGGAATGACCCCCCCTTTGTACTCCTTAACGAGCTTCAAACGTTTCTCGAACGCGTCGCAGGCGGCACGCACGGACTGCATGGGCATTTCGTCCCAGATTTTGAGAATTACCGTCTTGAAATAATCCAAAGTGCTGACCTTGTATTCGTTCAGCTTCGCCATCATATAGGACCAAACAAAAAAGTCGAGAGGATTCAAGTCCGGGGAGCTGGGAGGCCACAAAGTTTTGTCCAGAAAGTCGGTTAAATTGTCCCGACACCAGGCTTGAACCACATTTGCCGTATGGGCTGGTGCACCGTCCTGCTGGAACACGTAGTGCTCATCGCCGTAGAGGCTTCGGAGACTGGGGGCAACAACCTTTTCCAAAACCTCAGTTTTGTAGTACGCCGCGTTGATTTTGACGTTTTTTTCAATAAACACCAAGGGTAGCTTACCACGTTTGCATACTGCCCCCCAAACCGAGGGATGTTTATATTGGATTCAGGAATGCTGTCCCTCGATGGCGCCCACACCCGGTCATTTTGCACATTGTGCGGCTGCTGCAGCACGAACAGTTTCTCGTCCGAAAAAACAAACTCCTGACCAGCGTGCCGAGAGAGGATCCTCTTAGCTCGATCCAACCGCTTTTTGCTGGTAGCCTCCGAAACGCCATGGACCTTACGTTTTTTGTAAGGCCTGAAACCAAGGTACTTGGTGAGTATGGTGTGAGCGGTTCCAATGGAAACGTTGAGATCTGCAGCCGTTTTCCGGATTGAGCGGTTCTTTTTGCGCCGAATTCGCTCCCTCACGATCTTGATGACCCGTGGCGTCCTCGCTGAACGCGGCTGACCGGATCTCGCACGGTCATTGGTCGAGGACGTCTCCCGGTATCGCCTGATGGTCGTGTAGACAAAGTTCCGCTTGACCCCATGCGATTTCAGCAGCCGGAATATATCGCCGGGTCGCTCACCGTTCAAAAAACGCTTAATTACGAAGTCCCGATACTCTTTCATCGCGCGTAACAAACAAACAACAACTAACAGAATGTCAACACCGCGCACATTCGGTAGCGTATGAATGAAGCTAAAGCTGACACCAATACCAATGCAGAATATGTACATGGCGCATACCTACGCAATGATGAAAACTTGTATTCGAACTTATTGAACACCGTGGAAGTCAGGGTGGAGGGGGTCTCCGTTTTGGTTGCGGGGGAAAGGGCTGTTGCGGTTGGTTTTTGAAATTTTTTTTTAATATTTTGTGAAAAATGAATTTTTTTTTTGTTTGATTTTTTTTTTTTTTTTTTTTTTTGAATCGCAAAACGAATGAGTGTGGAACGATTGCGTGAAAAGGCAAGTGGAGAAGAAGATAAAGCAAAAATCATTACCGAAATAGTTGTTAAGTAGGTTGAAGTTGTGGAAAGATGGAGAATGAATTTATTATTGATTCAGTTCGTGTTGCGTCAGTAAAGTGAATTTGATTTTTTTTCAACTCTGCTGCTGAGTAATAGCGAAAATTGACGAGAATTTGTCTGGTGTCTAAGTAGTGCTCCACCTTATTAGACCTTTTTCGGTGAACAATGAGAATAGATTTCATAAAAAAAATACATCAGGGCATAACCATAGAAACAGACTGATAAAATATTTCGCTGAGTGCGGGCCAGAGCACCAAAAAAACAAGAAACGAAATAAAACATCGAAACGCCACAGCCACATAGAAAACAATACGCACTTAGTCTCTTGTTTGGAAAATGGCATGGCAATTCGTATACTTGTAAGTATGAAATAGGCACACTGTAGTCCTTAGCCTCTTGTCCAGTAACTCCTATCGCTATCTCCCCTTGGTGTCGACTGGGTACAAGTAACCTAAGCAGAGATCGGTTAGCCAATCCCGATCGTATGCTAACTGGGAAGAGCGGGCTGCTCTCTTCGAAGGGAGCAACATATTTAAGCTTCTATTCTCCATGTAGGGAGCGCCATCTGCTCTCCATTTTAAAAAAAAAAGTTTGTAAATTAAAAAACGAGACAATATTTTTTTCAAAATCACTCAGAATGTGTTTTCCGGCCTTTCCAAGCAATTTTCCTTCACTGTGGAAAATTTTGTCGGAATTTTTTTAGAGATTATATTTTTTTCAAATTCTTGAGAAAATTTAATTATAGTTTGTCAAAAGCAGAATATTTCTACGATGAATCGTTCTTCGGAAATCGGATAATTTCAATTGGCGTTTGCCAGGAAAACTGGCAACCCTGAATTTTTAAATATTGTTTTTTGTTCATATATCCATGAATCTTACGCGTGGATAAAGTTTCGTAACAAACTGAGACCCTTCGGCCCAATCTGTACGGTAATAAAAAAAATAGAGGTAGGTTATATCAAGGATATAACCGCGAGGGTCACGTAGGACCGCGTATCTAATTTACACATATAGTTGGTTTGTATTGAAATGTTTTAATTTCAGAATGTGAGTTTACATGTGTTTGTATAATCGAATTAGCATTAGCATTGACGTTTGCACACCTCGTGGATGGAGCTACATTGCATGCCACCATGAAACGAAACCAGTTACTGATACGTTTCTTCGCGCAATAATCTCCACGAAGACACTCCTCGATCGCTCACCTGGCCACGTCCATGCAACCGTTGGTGATAGGAATAGGGATATGGATTTGGTATCAACCTTAAGAAGACACGGGGAACCCACGTAGCCTTCAGTAGATATCAAAGGAAAATGGAAATGAATAGTCGGAGAGAATAGTTGAAAAGAATGCCCTGTTTGGTGTTCAGAACAAAAATTAATTCAAATTTATTCAAAAAAGGTCGTTGGGAGCATCTAGTCTAAGAAGGATAAGTGATGCTCCATTTTTCTTCAAACGGTTGGGACTTTAGCATTAACTATAGTCCTAGCCCCCTATGGCTTATGGTTATAGCGCCATTACTCGCTCTCTCAAAAGAGAAGAATGTCTGAAAATATAAGAACGTGTGGTGAAAGAGAATACATGTGGTTGAATAATCGAATTACTCTTGAAAAAAAATCCAACTCTTCAAACTATCTAAATAATAACAGCGTTTTGTTATTTTCAATTTGTTACTATTAGTAATGAACTTATACCCGAGCCAGCATCAGCACTGGCACCATTAGTATCCTTCGTAAGTTTCTTTCGCAGTCTGTACTGCCTAATGCTCCCATTTCTTCTTCTTCGTAAATATCTCGTGACACGAAGTGTAATATGTAATTCAACTCTTTCCCTATCTGGACTCTTCCTTTTCGAAATGATCTTGGAGGGCTAATAAGTTCTCAATGCCGAGAAATTTGCGGAAAAAGCGATTGTTTACGTTTTTCAGCAAGGCTCTTATGAAAACTCTCTGTTGAACATACCACAATCGATTAAAGGCCTCAAACTATTCAAACGCAGTTTTTGATAATATGGTTGTTTTGGCAAAATCATAAAAAACTTAATTGAAATTCCAACTCACTTATTGTAAATTTAATTGATCATCCTGAAAAGGACGGTGGCCACAACAATCAATATGCAACTAGCGATTTGAAATTGGTTCACTGTTGTAGAACCCCTTGATCCGAAGTACACCTTGAAGCCAGCACCTAGCTATACATATTTGCGCCTTTGTTTTGATTTGCTGTGTTATTTTGACAGAATATTTAAGAGTGTGTTCGTGTGAGTTCATTATTAGGGGCGCATTATTTAGCTTGGGACCGAGCTTGGGACCGATGTGCTAGTACTGACTGAGCCAAGAAAAAAATCGTATTTGTTCGGGACCTACTGGTCTTAGAGTTAGTCTATGGTGGCCATGGCATTAGAAATTAATTCCTATTTCCGGTTTACTTGGGCAACAGGACGCCATAATGTGATATATTCACTCCGGATAATAATTCACCAAAACGCAGACCGAAGCAAATTCAATAATAGGGGACGGGCAACAATTCAAAAATCAGACACCGGTGACAAAGCAAAGTTATTTTGAAGAAGAAGAAGACATTTGGTACCCTTTAGCTAGGACCGTGTTAGCGAAAACAAATTTTTCAACCAGTAAAAGTAGGTCATTTTTATTTGAATAATTGATCTACTTATACCAATGGAACTTTTTTCCAATTTCAATGCAAAAAGTTTGTAAGTTTTTCTGTTAAAATGGCGTATGAATGGAGTCATTCTGTTCAGTCGAACGAGAGTTATTAGCTTGAAAAAACCTTACACATTTGTCAAAATTTTGAAATGACACCCGGTATAGAAAAGAGAAACGTAGTCCTACGTTAAAAAATCCCCACATGAAGAAGATGCATAAGGGAAAGGTGTATCGATCAAGTGGGACGCAACCTGCGGACCCTCCATCGTGGTTCGTATAACTTGGAGACGAGTTCTGTGTACAGCCACCCAGGCTTTAGGCTGACTAGTAAGGTAAGGTTACATGTTTTGGATCTTTATTGACCTTTCGTTTTCCAGGTGGAAAGGATTCAACGTGGTTGTTTCGAATTACTTCCGGTTTTGTCTAGGTAGTTCCTTCAAGAATCAGACGCCTATAATCAACATTAGGTTACACAGCTCGAAAAATTAGTGTGAATTTCTGTTCAATATCATGCACATGAATGGAGCGTCACAATACTTACGAACTTACATTAAACATCGTGTGAATTTCTAGGACATTCCATACATTGTCGATAATTTTGTACGCAAAAGCTCGTTTTTGTTAGAACTATTTCATGCGAGTTGCTGCTTCATGTGGATTGAAATACCATCGTACATATTATATATATATATATCACAATGAATATTGAGAATTTTCGTCTATGTATGACAAGGCGTCGTTAAGCGTCATTCTGAATTGAAATATGTCGTTAAATGTCGGCATTTTTCTATATTTTACCAAACCGACTCCAGGAGCTGCATAGTTGCATAGTTGCAGCAGTCGTAGTTGCCTTAATGAGTTTCAAAATTGTTTCATAAGTCATCTCTAGTTCTCCAACAAGGTCAGACAAAAAACTATATCTCAATACCACAGGCCTAGTCATTTAGGAATCCCTTTAAAGTTCAAAGACATCAAGGGCGCATTGGTCCTTCACGAGCATAAGCCATATCTCATTATATTATAGGATTACCGGTCCAATCAGACGGTTTACTACATAATGCGTAGAACTTTAGGCAACCGTAACGTCTTTCATAGTTAGTATTGTTACTAGGGAGTTTTCTCTGCTGGTGACATTATTTGCGATCACCCATGAAGCCATAAACATCGAGACCGAAAGAATAATTTGTTTGAGTCCCAGAACAATTATTAAACATTAGACAATAAACCATACAAAATATTCGTTGTAATAACTTTGTCAAGATGCAGAATTAGTCAAGTGTAAAAATTTAACGGAGTTTAATTTTTTGATACACATTGTATATCAAAATCTGTTAGTGTTGCTGCACGTTTGATGTGTATAGGCATCGTACTTTAAACATTTATATCTTTAAAACATTTTTTTTGTGGAGCTCCATATGGTGCTCTTACAGCGTCTGCGTTTTTAGTGTTTTATTTTACATTATTTCCTCTATCAATTCGATGGCCCAAATATCGAGGCAGAAAACGAGTTAATTATATTAAAAATGAACACCATTGTCAAATAAACAACTCTTTGCTTCACTGATAGTAACTGTAGAGCATCCAAGAAAAAAGAGGGGACGAGAACCTATTACATCTCAAAATCAAACGCATTAGTTTATATGCAAACGCTGTAATCTCGATATTTGTGTTTGATTGGATAAAATCAAAAAGGAAGGGAAAAAGTCAATGTGAGGAGATATGATTGATTTGTACAATTGTATTCTACTAGAAATAGTTAAATCGTTTTTCAATCGGCAAAGAATACCACGCTTTTGGCTATTTTCTTGATGACATCGTCCATGAGAGCGTCAGATTTCAATCTATCTTCTATAATCACGCCAAGATGTTTAATCTCACGCACGCGATCAATTGTCCCATCAATTTTAACAGAGACGTCTTCAGTTACTCGATTCCACGAAATTGCCATGAATTTAGTTTTACTCATGTTCAATTTAAACTGTTTGTACTTCAACCACCTACTTAGAGAACGGAATCTGTGTTTAAATTAAAAAAATAAGGCCTTAATTCAAACTTTCAGGCTTTTAAGTAAATCTGGACGAATAGTTTAATATACCACCGCGTCCCTGGTGGCTGGAACAAAAAACGTTTGACAGGCATTTGTTGAGGTTTCATTGACGAAGAAGTTGGTGAAAGGCTGTATTTTAATGGATGACGAAACATATGTTAAAATGGATTATAAACAAATCCCCGGACGAAAATTTTACCTGGCAACTGGTCGTGGGGATGTCCTTTTCAGGTATAAATTTGTTTTAGCTGATAAGTTTGCTCCGAAACTAATGATTTGGCAAGAAATCTGCAGTTGTGGCCATAAAACCAAGGTTTTCATCATATCTCACACAATGACGTCGAAGGTTTACATTGAAGAGTGTCCGGAAAAGCGGATTTTACCCTTCATTCGGTAACACAAGACCAACGTTATGTTTTGGCCGGATCTAGCCAGCTGCCACTACTCTTAGGAGCTACTAGAATGGTATACTGCAAACAATGTTAATTTCGTCTCCAAAGAGATTAATCCTCCGAATTGCCCTGAGTTCAGACCGATCGAAAAATATTGGGCAATTGTCAAGCAAAAACTTTGAGGATGCGGTAAAGAAGTGACAAATGCACAACAACTGCGTTTAAAGTGGAATAAGTTCGCCGGTACAGTGTCACCAGCGACTGTGCAGATCATGATGGGATCGATCACAAGTAAAGTGCGACAGTTCGTTTGAAACGGTTAAATGAAATAACGTGTTATATATCGTTTGAAAGCTGAATAAATACCCTTTTGTTTGACGTATTGATCAACCGTGTTAGTTGTTTAATTCTTGAGTTATGATTACTTGAATGCGTCCACATTTATTTTGAATTGGGCTTTAGCTGGAATGCAAAACACGGCATTATCAGCAAAAAGACTTATATCACAACATCCCAAGACACGTTGCTTGTCATTAATATATAGAATAAATATATTGGCCTTAATAAACACCCTTGTTGTACGCTAAGGCTGTTCTGTACAGGGCTCGAAACAGAATCATTAAAAGAAGTCCGTTAAGTTCTGTCAGAAAAATTTCTTTCGAAACATCTATATGCAGAACTATAAAATCCAAAACGTTCGATTGATTCCAACAACAAGGGCCAAGAAATCGTTTCAAAAAGGGGTTTCGGATCCAAAACAACAGCAACAATCGTACGTAGTATTATTACACGACACTGAAGAAGTCTGTAAATTGTAGACAAAATACGCGTATCTGTCAAAGTAAGCAATAAAGGTAGTTGGAATTAACTGGAGAGATTTTCTAGTTAATCGCATGTATAAGATATGGGGAGTCATAACAAAACTGATATTGGAGTAATATTGTTTGTTGAAAAAAAGAGATAAAATGGGAAATGAAAATAAAGGGGTATACAAAAAAGGGTAGTAGTGTTGTTGTAAGGTTAGATAGTGAGGGGACATGCCGTGAGATTGAGGCATCCCTGAGCATTAGTTTCACTAGCATACATACAACATTCCATGAACATTTAGCAGTAGAAAAGAATTGTTCACGTTGAATCTCACATAATTTGACAATTGCTCAAAAAAGGCTCGTATTATTTGGTGCAAAGAAATACATAACCATTAGTTTGCCGGAAGTGTTTGATGAAATGAGGAGAACAAACAGCCGTGCTCGGATCATTCTTTATCAAGACAATGCGAGCTCTCACACATCTCGTCAAACAAGTGAATTTTTGAGCACTCAAAACAGCGAATTGATGGATCATCCGCCGCACAGTCCTGATTTGGCACCCATTGATTTCTTCTTGTTCCCGAACATCCCAAACTGCGTGGTCAACGATCCACAAGTGCTGGAGAAGGTGATGATGCGTTCAAAAACTATGTTTTGGAGATGCCTCCAGCCGAATGGAAAAAATGTTTTGAAAAATGGTTTGATCGAAAGTAAAAGTGTATAAATCTTAACGAAGAATATTTTGAAAAACAATAAATCCATTTCCGATGAGAAAAAGTACGCTCTTGATATTTATTCCCGAAATTTATATATACTATTTTTTATATATATATATATATATATATATATATATATATATATATATATATATATATATATATATATATATATATATATATATATATATATATATATATATATATATATATATATATATATATATATATATATATATATATATATATATATATATATATATAGCAGCCATCGTATCTTTACGCTCTGCGTTTTCTATCAGTTTTGTTAACACTAAAGTTAACGTGGTTTCATAAGAATGACCTTCACGATATCCCGATTGTTCTGAACAGGATCAAATTATTACTATTTGAATACGTTAATAGCTGGTCTTTTACAACCATCTCTAAAATATTCTCTAAAGTGTGCAACATGTTGATGGGACGAAACTGTTCGCCTTAAATCGTAAAAGTTACTTGTTGAATGGGAATAACTAAACTTGTGACACGTGCCCAGTTTGCAGAAATTCGTTATTTAGGTCCAGCAGGTTGTTTTCGATGATACGGCCATTTAATCCAAAACAAGAAATTACCGTTATTTTTCTTATAATTTTTGAAGAGCATTGCATAAATTTCACATAAATTTTAATTTTTTCTTCATTCCTCTTCTTGTTCAGAATAGACTTCCGAAAAACGGCGACACATTTTCTCCGAAACTCCTTCACCCAAGGAATACCGGCGCTCACAGACGATTGCACTACATCCGATCTAATCTATTTCATTTAGGGCTTTGCTTCCCACTGAGTCCTACTGTTGCATGCTGTGCTACTGATTACGATTCCCACTCGTCTTATGCCCCTCCACCTCAATGTCGACGAAAAAGGAAAGAAACTCTTCTGCAGGGATTCTTGCATCCACATACAAGCGGAACGTTCCATCCATTGACGGGGATTAAAGACCCCTAATGTTACCACACTTACATTTTGTCACGTTTCTCCTCCCAAATCATTGAATCCTTGGCAACCCTCCTACGAGTGAGATATTGTTCACGAAACGCGTGAGATCAAAACTAAAACACGTCGTTGCCATCAACATGATGGTGTAGGAAATTCTACTAGGAATTGAACAATTGCACGTTCATGCCGTAGATGAAAAACTTCAACAACAATAGCAGGAAAAACGGTAGCATGAACGAATTGGTGTGTGGGCGCATTCTCTGATGACGGTAATCATTACGCTTTATAAGTTAATTAAATTTGTGCGAACAGAGGAAAGACCACCCGGATACGCCTGTGATAAATGTGGTGCTCGTGGTGGAAAGACAACCGTCGCCAGTGAAGTCTTGCGTAAGTGGAAAGCAGTTTTCTTGACTTTCCGGCAGGACCTCAAACGTACGGGGTGTAAATATGTCTGATGAAATTATGACTCAAGACGGATGGTTGAAAGCGTAATTGATGCCACATTATGACCGTTTGGTCTCAGGAAAGTAGGTTAATTGTTCAATTTGTATAGCATGGTAAAATATGTTTTTGTTATCAGTTGAAAACTGGAAGCATCTGATTTATCCAAATGAATTTAAAAACTGTATGCAACCTTCAAGGTTTGTGCTTAAGATGTGTAAAGTACAAAATCATTGCAGTCCTTCATAAATCTTAGCACATTCCGATTTTTACGATTCCAGGATTATTACCTTCTTACTTTTACGTCATAATATCAACTGTTATCAATTCGACAGAAAAGCACTTCAATCTAACTCCCTGCCCTCCTCCCACACCCCAATCGATCATTATTTAATGAAGTGTAATCTCCGAGATAGATATTTGTTTCGTTCCGTTTCGCTTGTTTTAATGCACGGATTACCGAAAGCCAGAGTCGGTGATGAACTCTGCACAGAGGATTTTTCGATTTCATCCCTCCGTTCCCCTCCAGGAATGGGAAATATCCATTCAAAACGATAAGTATGTTGAATATTTTGCAATCCCTGTACCAGTAGGTTAAACCAGAAGATCTAACCAAAACCATGTAAGTTATTTATTCCACCGATCGTCGACGATAGGAAAAAGGGTGCCATTGAATTGTAACACGTCACTCATCACGGTTGTTTCGGTACGGTATCGCAATTTTTGATACACACAATAGCCAAACAGAATCGAGTAGCAATGTAAAATTTAGGGGAATAATGTAATGCGAGCCCGGTTCGGTAGCATTCAGCCGACGCTGAAGCCAACAACCCCTAATACACCGGGACCGAAACGAGCTTAGGTATAGGGTTTCTCCCGTTTTGGCACGCACGCATCAAAAAGGGCCCCGTTTCCGTTTAAATCTTCATCCCTCGAGCTATCACGCTCTTGTGCTTATGTTTTTTGTTGTTGTTGTTGCCTATGGTGGGATTTGGCTGACTACACTTTTCCCAATCCCTTTCAGTTTGTTTCCTTTTGCACTACTTTACGATAATACTCGACAATCTGTTCATTATGGTGATGAGACGAAGAGATTTAAGCGAAGCAGTTATTCTCGGATTTCGGTAAAGCGATATGCCGGGTGTTGATTCTTTTGGATTAAGGAAAAGCAAATGCTTTCCAACCTGTTGGATCCCTCTTTGAGATTGGCAGGTAATGTGTAATAGTTTTCTAGCAGTGGCAGCCCTTTTCCCGGTAAAGCACCTGATATAGTTCAATATACTTCTTCATGTTGTCAAGCTGAAAAACACAAACAATAACCCTCAGTACTTGGCAGTCTTAAATGTACACAATATGATAAAAATGTTGGCATGATTCCCATCCATAGAAATCTCCCCCGAGAACACATCCAAACGTTACCCAAGAAACACTCACTGACAGCTTGGGGATTGTTAACGCACGGCATCATTTCGTTCGCCTGTTACCTTTACAATCTCTCATGGGAAGACATTGTTTGATTTGATTTTATTCTCGATTATTATTTCTTTGATGATGCAAAGGACAAAAGCAACCGAGAGATTTGTTTACATTTGAGTGAGTTCTCGGGAGCAACGAGATTTGAATGCAATCCAATATTTATTTGATAAATGAACACACAGGAGTTCACATTCTTGAGCTTGCATGCTGAATAACATGACACTAAACATATAGTAAGAATAAATGAATGAATCTTTATTTGAGAGACTTTCAGCCCTATATAGTAAGAAATAAATTCTTTATTAGTTCATCTAATATTTAATGTCAACCAATACCTCTTCAATTGTACTGCAAATATCACAAAAAGTTACTGAAGAACTTGCTTCGAACTTGAAAATTTTCTATCACAAAGTGTATTTAAAGCACATACTACGCTTTTGATCAGCATGAATGTTTACAGTAAGGTAATGTTTGAACTTTTCCCCCTTTTTGCGGCGTTTTTGTGGTGGGCCGGGGGGTGCCGGGGGGGGAAAAATTTGGGGTGTTTTGGTGTTGTATCTTTTTTTTTTTGGGGTTTTTTAAAATATTTTTAATAATAGTGTGTGGTGGGGTGTGTGTGTGTGTTCAGCTCTTGAATAGTTCTAAAGACTGGATTCGGAAAAATGAGACACACAAAAATGATCACCAAAAATTCATTTTAAATCGGATACTTCTCAAATTTTCAGAGATTTAATAATTATATATTAGCTATGTTTTGGCATAATTTATTTTTTTTAATTTCCCCCCCCAAGCTGAATGCTCATACATTTCTCTTAACACTGCTCATGAGATCTTTGGCGAGGCTTTATCCATCTTCCTTACACAATTTCTCCCAGTTTTTGAATGTTTCAAAATTTCTCCCGGTTTTGAATGTTTTTTCCGCTTTTCTTCAACTTCTTCTTCATTATCGTCCAAAACTTTTCGATCGGACGAAGCTCTGGTGTATTTGGCGGGTTCGCCTCCTTCGGGACCACATTAACGCCCTTCGCTTCGTACCAATCCATTACAGGCTTGGCGTAATTGCACGAAGCGAGATCCGGCCAGAGCAGCGTGGGACCACGGTGAGAGCGGAGGAAGGGCAGCGAAAATAAGCTATCCACGTACATTTGCGTTGTACACGTGAATGTGTGATGGTTTTAATGTGTTCATCATAGTATGCTGTGCGTTAGACTGTCATCTGTCGTTGTTTGCACTTGTTTGCACGGTTTAAATTCTTCGTTTTCAAAATGTCGCGCATTGAAAAAGATGTGAAAATTAAGGTTTTGAGCAAATGGCTACGTGAAAAGGGTGTAATTATGCGAAAAGCGAAGCGCTTTGGAATTCAACACGCGAGTGTAAAATCCATCACAACACTTGGAACACTGTTCTTTAGATGCAGAGGCAGAAAACCCGGATCTTCCAACCCTTAACTGGATCAGAAAGTGGAAGCTCTAATTCGGAAGAATAAATCAATGTTGATACGTGATTTGGCCAATAAAGCGGGAAGCTGCGTCGGAATGATTCAACGTATCAAGAAACGGAACAACCTTAAAACCTACAAGAAGCAGATAATCGCCAAACAAAGTGCAACACGCAGCAACAAGCGCTCGGAAAATGTATTTTAATGGACGACGAAACCTATGTCAAAGAGGACTCAAATACCCCTCCAGGTTCACAATATTACACTGCTGTCGTAGGGGGGGATGCAATCTACAGATCGATTCCAGTGGAGAAGTTTGGTCGAAAAGTGCTGGTATGGCATGCAATATATTCCTGCGGTATGAAGTCTGCCATTTTTTACACTACCGGAACAATGAATGCGGAAATCTATAGATCTGAGTGTCTGCAGAAATGGTTGCTGCTTTTATATCACAAGCATAGTACCCCTCCAATGTTTTGGTCAGATTTAGCGTCGGTGCATTACGCCAAAACAACTCTCAATTGGCTCACGAAAAAGGGTATAGATTTCGTTGAGAAAGACATCAATCCGCCAAACTGCCCTCAGCTTCGGCCCATCGAACACTATTGGGCGATTGTGAAGAAGGTCTTCAAAAAGACTGGCAAAGCAGCTGAGAATAAGCAGGAGTTCAAAAAAATTAGAGCTAAGGCGTTCAAAAAATGTGATGAAACACTTGTCCGGAACCTGAAGAAAAGTGTTTGATCAAAAATTCATAAATTCGTGAAAGAATAATATTATTTCATCCGGTCTTTACAATGTTCAAGTTCAATCCTGTGCAACAGGTTATCATCCAGTTGTTTGAATAAAACATCATTTTTTTATGATTTAAAAAAATATTGGATAACTGATTTTCGATACAGTCCTTAAACCTAAACACCCGCTTCGAACGAAAGTCACGAGCAAACTGTAAAAGTATTCTAAAACTTAAGAACATTTTTTGAAGGAAAAGTCCTGTTTTATAATTGTGAAAATTGATGAGCACAAGTGATTTTTCGTAAGTTTTTCTAACAAAAATTTCACAATCGAACACCAACCGGTTTTGGGCTGAAGTTTGAAATGGGATGGTCAATCAGATCTCAACCCATTTCAATATGAATCTGAATTTTTTGAATGAAAGAACACTTTTTTATGTTCTGTCTTTGAATGTTAAACTCAACAATCACATATAATTTTGATTGTAACAATTACTATTATATTAAGTATATTACTATAAAATCTAAAGTATGAATTATTATTGAATATTTTAATTATGATTATTAGAACAATCCCATTTATTTCCTTCCGCCTTTTGTCATAGCCGTACTTGAAAGACTATGCTACACAGAAAAAAAATAATGAATTTTAACAGGCGTGTAAAATTTCCCTTCGTTTAATTGTAAGCCAAAGGAAGCGTAAGCAACGAAATTGTTTGCAATCTTCCATTCGCCATACAACAATGTTGGCAATTTCCATACAACAGACTACATTCAGGCGTCATCTGACTTAAATCTACATGAAATGTCCCATTCATTTCTGCCAAATCTAGTATTCCCTTTATGTGCATTACATAACGCAGATAATTAAATGTTTCTTTTTATTTGTGTACTCCTTGGTAGTGCTTTTGATCATCATGATTCCTGGTTAACGATTGTATATTGAAATGCTGATGATTCTCGTGTGAGAAGCGTGAGATTATTTTGAATCTGTGGACTCGTACCCCGTTTGGAATTATGGAAAGGTAGGAGTTACTGGGTTAGAGGCTGCGGGCCACAGTGGAGTTTACTTTAGAACTGCAGGCACATTAAGTACCAATGGTATGCCTTGTCTAATCATTTTCCGACCAGAAGTACACCGTGATACACACTGCGGAGTTCAATATATGCACCGAATCAAAATTGGTGATATTTTTTGGTTGATCATGTGCACTTGAAAGACCACACAAAGTTTATAATTAGGGCAGAAAATTATATAAATTAGATATAATTTAGAAGATCTACTTCGAAGGACACGGCCATAATATCTCGCACATAGAATAATGCAATAGAAAGAAAATAATAGTGGTAAGCTAATAACGCAAAACATTTGAAAAACTTCGCGATGAATCATCGTCTCATCGCTGCCAGTCTGTCGATAAGTAATCTTCATTGGGACTAAAGCTTCCCATTTCCATTAATATTCATGACAAGTCAAGCCGTAATTAAATCGACAACTATTGATCCACCGGTGCTGACGATGCGGTCCATGGACAGGATTCTTTCTCGCACAATGAAGCAGTGAGAAAACAATAGACAGCAACGGCTCATTATTTTATCACTGTCATTAACAATTATCATTATTGCATAATCACGCTATTATCCTATTTCATCGCAAAACGTGTTGGTATTCAACGGTGTTCTGTCCAGTGACGGAATTGGAATTGGTTTGAAGGATGATTGAAACGGAATGTGGGAATAACGATCCCATAAGAAAGGACGAACAATTGATTTGTGCAAAAGATGCTCAACATTTGCGAAGACTGCATTGCGAACTTAACACGTAATTTGCATGTTTATTATGCAAACGTTTCACAACAACTGAATGGAAGGATATAATTATCCCAAGGCTGTAATGGTAGGGATCGTATTTCTATAAAATTGATCAAATCGTATTTAATCAATTTATACTACCGAAGTATATACGCACAACACTTCAAACGATGCTGTATTCCAACTCCCTCGCCATTCGTCGGCACTGAAACAGAGCAAGGGGGAAAACCTTTCTATTGCGCTCGTATGATTCGTAAGAAGTGAGGGGTGCGTTTTTCCGGATTTAGCACTTTTTGATCTAATTTAGTTAACGAGCATCAGGAACGAAACATGGAACGGGAGGGAAACAACCTGATGAAAAGGCGTAACCAGTGAGCTAAATTTTAATGCCGATTCCCTACTTAAGCTTTGAGCAATAGGCGAGTGGGTGCAATCCGATATGGTCATTACGTTTGCCGTTTATTGCATTTGAAACTTTATGAATATAATTACACGCAGGAAAGATACTTGTAGGGGGATATTTTCTGTAGCTACTCCTCTCGTGGATGTCAAAATTGTCTGATGGACGAGCGGCACTGATTGAAATTGATTGGCGTTACTTTGAAATTTCGACGTCTCTATTCATGATTTTAAAACCGACTTCACCACCAAACTTGAATTGGTCCTTGTTTCAAAATATTCAACAGAGTATTTCAGTACGCATATTATCAAAGCAAGCCAGACGGTGATTCATTCGTAAAATCAAATGGAATCGAAACGTGCCTGCTTCATGATCCACCTTCCAAGCGAAGTCAATAAAAGGGGACTGGAACCGGTAAATCCTTTTGGCCATCCGATAAATGAATGTCTTTGTCAACGGCCTAGCAAGTCTGCATTGCATAAGTAGGAGGTGGAGGCGAAACGATTGTTGCTATAGCACTTCCAGTCGGCATTTGCCAACTAGGTAGTGCGGAGCTCGACCAAAGGGACCGGGAAATTGGAACTGGAATGTGCCTAATGCACTTCATTGTTGATGCCACGTGCCGGGTGCGTGCGTCGCCGGTAGGAAAATTCGTTTAAAATTATTATTGCTTATGTTTCACCTCTAGGCGACAACCAACGTGGCTGATGTGCGATGGTTTTGGCGTTAGGTAGGAGTCGAACGATTTCAGCTGGGTCTTTTCTACACAAGAAAAACGTGCCCTATGATAAAAGACGTGCCATTTTTGTAGTAGCGAGAAAATTTTTGTGTGTGAACCTGGGGTCTTGATATCCGCTATGCCCCACCGGATGTACATTTGAGTGAGTACTCTGATCGGCACCTAGTGACTCCTCTATTGGACATAATATTTATGGGAGGAATGCTTGTTGACTACGCGGAACCGTTTCTGTCATTTGGCAATACAACGAGGTACGTGTTTCATTAAATGTACTGTGTGTTTTATTCCGGAAATTTCTTCGTCTGTATAAGAAATTTCTCTGTAAGTTGAGATGTGTTTGATATAGAGTGTCACAGAAAGAATAAGCACGATTAACAATCAAGATAAAAACATTTTTGCTGAGGAATTTTTACATTGGTTTCATGAATCTTTTGTCTCTAATGTTCTCTCTAAGTAGCAAATAAAAAAAATCGTATTATCGTAAATCATAACCCAAAGAACAAACTATTTCCCTAACACTGCTCCTCAGTTTCTGCACAGACTCCTTCGCAATTGTTTTATACACTTTTTTTCAGTCCTTCGCGAATTTTTCGATGGTATCTCTGCTTTAACATATTTTCTTACAAAGCCTGTACACATTAAATTTCGGACACTTTTTTTCAGTATAGATGTGGAATTATTTCACGGATCGCTGAAACGTTTCACTTATATGACAGCTGAAACTCTCCACTTTACAACATGTTTATCTTCTTGCACCATTTAGTAAAATGGCGTTGAATCAAGTCAACGTATTTTGTACGAACGGCAGCAAAATCTGAATTTATCGGTACGCGATCTTGCCAAGAAACTAAAACTACCAAAAAGTACCGTGTTTTGTGTTTGCAAATCATTTGACCAGCGTTTGACTGTGGATCGGAAGGTTGGAAGTGAGAAAAATCGAACAGTGTGCTCCCGAAAAATGGACAAGAAGCCATTATTGAGAAAAATCCCAATCTTTCTGTGTGAAATGTGGCTCGCAAAGTTTGGATGTCAAAGTCATACGTGCAAAAAGTGAAGCAGAGGCAAGGACCGAAGGCGTACAAAGTGAAAAAGGTGCCCAACCGTGATGACAAGCAAAATTTCACTGCAAAAAAATCGTGCTAAGGAGCTTTACATCATTTTTTTGCAAACATTATCTTTTATCATAATGGACGACGAAACATACGTACTCGAGAACCTTATACCACTTTACTGACGTAGATGTTGTGGTTTTCGTGCACCGCATGCGACATACGTGCGCTGAGTACCACCGCCAGAAGCTCCAGGCGCAGAATAGACACCTGCTTTAGTGGTGCAGCCTTCGCCCGACTCATCACTAACGCGCATGTCACCTCTCCCCACACAATGGCGCGGAAATATGACTTGCCAGCGTCCGCGAATATATGCAGCTGTACTTCACGGATCTCATCGGATCGCTCAGTGCCGAAATAGTTGCGCGGCAACTAAAACGCCTAAACGTTTGCCAACATGCTTGTCCACCGCGTCTATTTGACAGGTCATCTACAGCATCATCCAACTGGCACCCTGTTCTCCACAGATCTTGGATCAGCATTTTCCACAGGATGGTTATTGGAGTGAGGAAACCGGCTGGCTCAAACTGTGCCAATACTGATTATCATTCTCTTCGTGGGACGCTCTTCTCCGCGGAGGAGCTTCGAACCTTCGAACCTCGAGGCGGTTGCGAACCAGAAGACGTCTCCGATCGTATTCCATACGATGCCCAGCACACGCTTGTACTCTGCAGCTTTGTGCTGGCTAAAGTGCACTGCTGAAGCATTGCTTTGCTCTTCAAGCTCCCGCAGGAACGCGTTGGAGTTTGACACCCAATTTTTGATTCGGAAGCCGCCGCGCGAATGAATGTATCTCACTTCGCTGGCCCTCCGAATCCCTTCTTCGACGGTGTCCGTACTATCGAAGTAGTCGTCAACATAGTGACGCTTGACGATCGCTTCTGTTGCATCCGGATACCTCTCTGCAAACTACAGGGCGTTTACATTCTTCTGAACTGGGCGAGCACGTTGATTCGAAAGTGGCTACGTCCGTTACGTACACCTGCGGAGCCTCTCCGCAGTTTGTCCTGAAAAGGAACCTCTGTGCCTGCCTGTCCTCCACTCTAATGCGGATTTGGCGGTACATTTTCTGGATATCGCCCCCGAAGGCGACCGGACATTCTCGAACTGACAGATTACTCGTGGGAGGGGAACTAGCATATCTGGACCCTTGAGCAGCTCTGAATTCAGGGAGATTCCGTTCGCCGATGCTGCTGCATCTCATACCAAGCGCATTTTACCAGGCCTTCGTGGGTGGAAACGGCAGTTTGTGGCGTCTCTATCAGCTCAACATCGGTTGCTTTGTGAATTTGTGCACAATCTGCTTACGCTTTTCGGGAGAAATGCCTCGAATTTTTATGACTTCGTTGCGAACATCAAATTCCGAAACAAAAACTTGTTTTTCAGAATGTAAACAAAGACACACAGAAAAAATCATCAGCTGTCTTACGTCATCCGGTTTCTTGCAGTTTCGTGTAGAAATCTAGCTTATACTTTCTGGGACACCCTATATAACGCTTTTATGTGGTCAGCAAATCTATAAGTGAAAATTGCAGGTTTTCACTGAATTTATCAATTGTTTCGACAGATTAATCGAATGATCAAGACTCAGGAAAGTTCGGGATAACTCAGGAAAGTTATCCGAAATGGAAAGTAAAGAGTTTTGACTAGGTAACAGCTTCAAAGATATCCTTGGGATAGTATTGAAAATTAGGTCGTTTTACCAAAGTTTGGAATCATTTGGCGCAGTTTCGGACATTTTTTGTAGGTGAACGAAAAATGTCAATGTTTCATTCATCAAGCCAACTTATTTTAAAAAGATTAACATAAAGTAATCTTGGTTTTTAATGAAGTTTTTTGATGCAATGTTAGATTTCCAGTGGTACACACTTAGATGCACGAGACGTAATTCATGTTTGTAAAAAGTCGGGGAGCGTAAAGAAAGATTTCGTGAAAAATTATGTCTCCTCAAACTGTCACATACGCAATTCGACGAAAGATGTGTTTGATTGAATTTTTTTTATCTCTTTCAACTCATTCTTATGAGCTAAAGGACGCTCGCATGTGTCGATCTAAGGGGACAGAAATTTACATGACATTTTGGTAGTATGTATGGTAACATCATTTATCTCTAGCTATTATGTTTTGTTCACGATGCCTCTATCAACTACTAATGAATTTTAGTCGAAGTGAATCAATAGCACCTGAACTTCAATCATGAGAGCGACCATGATTTCATTTCTAGTCCCGCGCTCTGCTTTCCCTCCTTGCTTCCTAATTGAGATCCCCGATGAAAGTGACAAAGATGAAACGACGTCCCCTTCGCACTACAGCTTGTCATTACATATTTACATAAAACCAGCTTAAAATTCATCCTCACCACCCTCTGCCATCCTTCTCGGTGTTCCTCAGAGAAAGATAAATAAATTATCCTTGACAGGTTCTCTTTCTCCCGCTCTCACCGAAGCCATTATTACAAAAATGTCCTCAACCCCATTTAATCCACCAAACACGGGAAGGCTGTCGACCCAATCTGACCCGACAAAGCGGCCTGATCGTCTGCCTGGTGTATGTGTTTATATAGGCACCTAGTCTAGTCAGTTGTAATCCTAAATGAAAACTTACCGCCCGGGGTACTCCTCCGGATAGGGGATGATGTAGCCTTCGGGACTAGGACGGGGTGAATTGCCGACCCAGAAGAATGCATCCGGGGCGCTTCCATCGTAGTGGAAGCCTTTAACGTATAGGGTCGATTCGTCTACGGCATACACCCGGCCCTTGGGGGTTGAAAGTGTTGTTAAATCG
This sequence comes from Aedes koreicus, assembly GCA_024533555.2. Classification (NCBI taxonomy): domain Eukaryota; kingdom Metazoa; phylum Arthropoda; class Insecta; order Diptera; family Culicidae; genus Aedes; species Aedes koreicus. The sequence goes on from JAHHFK020001628.1 coordinate 82,307, forward strand.
TATATATTAAGATCTACCAAGAAATCGCTTCAATAAGCTTACCTTCACGTCGTGTCCAAATTGTGCGAAATCGCCGATAAGACGTCCAAAGTAGTGTTCGGGTGCTCGGGATTCAACTGCAAATAAAAAGAATTATGACAGAATTAGAAACGGCTTGAGCTGATAAAGTGCAGTTAAACGATCCTTAAGCCCCACTGTCCCTGATTACTTTTCAACCTATAGCATGCAATGAACCCATCAGAGACGTAATTAATGCTGACAATAGTGATGAATGGAAGCTAATGGATTCTGCGGAAACCGTGTGGGAGCGACTTTCATTTTTTCCCAAGGTTTTGCTTTGAGCGTTTTTCTTGACTCTATCTAACCATCAACAGAATAAAAATAGCTTCCTGACTGAATATATCATGAGAAATGCTAGTACATGAAGTGTATCACTCATGATTGATTTTTTCCGAAACAAACCTTCATGCACCCAATTTCAACAGAAAAACATCTTTTCATTTTATTATTTACATTTTAAAGTACACCTGATAGCACAAAGCTCCAAACAACGCAAAACATCACGACTTCCAACCCATCTAAGGATACAATTTTCCAGCGGCTATATCGCATTTCAACACAAGGATCTACTTTGATTTGAGCTCTTGAATCGATTGATTTCCGGATCCGTGCGTTCTTGTTTGCTATTTTCTCTGTTACATCATAGTGAAACAGAAATCACCCAAGGAACGCGATGGCTGGTGTTATTTTTACGTAGGAGTACAGGGTTGCAGGTTCATACACATAAACACAATGAATGGCTTAAAATCAACAAAACTCGAGTACTTTTTCAAACAGACGTATCTGATTTTGTAAACAAAGAAGGGAAGTAAGATTCAAACACACTTAGATTTTTTACAGAAATCTGTAAAATTCGACCGAATTCTCAACAGCTGAACGTTCGCTAATCCGATTTAACGGATCTCGGTAAAATTTTACAAATTTCCGGTAATTTTTTTTACAGATAACTATAAAACGACGACTATCGCTTAGCATCCTCGGATCAGTGCTACGACATCATAGTCCTAACTGAGACATGGCTCCAGTCTCGAACCCTTTCTGATCATGATTTTGGAGAAGGTTACGAATTGTTCTGCTGCGACCGCAATTCAAACAATAGCAGGAAAACTACTGGAGGTGGTGTACTTATCGCAGTTAGTTCCATGCTAAAAGCCAGAGCCATCGATGACGACTCTTGGAACAAGGTCGAACAAGTTTTGATAGCTATTAAGCTTGGGGATCGACACCTGTTCATTTGCGCAGTCTACATACCTCCGGATTGAACTCGAGACATTGAGCTCATCGCCACTCATTGTCGCTCAATCTCTTTCTTATCGGAAAATGCAGCTCCATGTGACAAAATAATGGTTCTAGGCGACTTTAATCTAGCGAGCATTGCCTGGACTAAAATCCATAGCGGGTTCTACCGCCCTGATTATGAGCTCTCGTCTTTTCACTCATCAGCGACTAAACTTCTTGACAGCTATAGCATCGCGACTCTCTCTCAAATCAACGGCGTGACGAATGAGAATGATCGCTCCCTTGATCTTTGCTTTGTAAGTGGCTGCGAAACGGCTCCTTCCATCTACATGGCACCCGCGCCATTAGTAAAATTTGTTCCACATCATCCACCTCTGCTTGTTACAGTTGCGAACAACGTTGCTCAGGATTTCGTCGGCACTTCAACTGTTGTGTCGTACGATTTCGGAAGGGCCGACCACCAAAGTATAGAATTTTTTTTTGTCTCAGTTAGAATGGGAGCGCATTCTAGATCCCGGAGATGTCAACCAAGCTCCACAAACGGTTTCACATGTCTTGGCTTATGTCATTGACATGTTTGTCCCGAAAAAGACCATCCGTGCTGATTCTCGTGTACCTTGGATGACCAACGAACTTCGGTCGCTAAAGACTACCAAGCGAGCTGCCTTCAAGAGGTTCAGTAAGTACCGTACGTTTCCGCTAAAACAATATTACGTCAGGCTTAACCACGAGTACAAGCGCTTAAGCAAGTTCTGCTGTCTTCGTCAGCAAAGAGATGTACAACGCAAGCTTAAATCGCACCCATAATCTTTCTGGAATTACGTCAATAAGCAACGTAAGGAGTCCGGATTACCACCCTCTATGGCAGGGCTTCCCAACCGGTGGTCCGCGACCTCCAAGGGGGGTCGCGAGGGCCTTCTAGAGGGGTCGCGGGCGTCTGACCAGCGTGACAATTTTTATGCATACAGAATAAAAAAATAACTGATCCATCAAATAAAATGCAACCTAGTTATAAAGTGCATAAATTTAAAGAATAAACGAGTATATTTTGGTCTTTGTGCGTCTTATAATTCGTTCGAGTAGAGAAGAGTAGTGGTGAACGGAAGGCAACGAAGGACAGTTGCTTCTTCCATTGTCTTTTTCTTGCTAGCACGCGCGATTGAATGGATTCATTTTTTACTTGTTCTTTCCTTCTTACTGAGATGTGAGTTGATGTATTAGTGTGCGTCCTGATGCGTCGTTAAACGTGAAGAAAAACACAATGAATGTGCAGTAGTAGTTGACTCATTTGTTTTGTCTTCTTTTAGAACTGAACTGGCCATTCACGCGTCGAGTCCCGAATCAATCAACCGATCAATTTATTGCTTCCACATTTAAAATTTTGCTGAGATTTTGGTTTACCGCTGCAAACTAAATATGGTCAACTTGAATAGGTAAAGTATTCAATAAATTTAAAATACTATATAGGCTGCCTCATTATGGAAAAGAAACGCAAGTATTCCGAGGATTATATGAAATTCGGTTTCACAACTATAATCGTTAATGGCGTCGATAAGCCACAGTGCGTGCTTTGAAGCCATCAAAATTGAAACGGCATTTGGATACCAAGCATGCCGAGCATAGTACTAAGGATGTGGACTTTTTTCGGCGTCATGAAGCTGTCTTGAAACGGCAGAGATTCGATGCCACTGGCACTGGCAGCATTCAACAACAAAACACAGCAGTATTTTACCCTCATATGAGACAGCACTGGAAATCGCTAAAAACAAAAAACCTCATACGATTGGAGTAACTTGATCAAACCTAGATGCTGAAAATGGTGAATTTGGTTCTTGGGGAAGCAAGTGAAAAGAAAATGGGCAAGTGTCATTAGCAAACAACACTGTGCAAAGACAAATTGCCCATATGTCCGAAGACGTGAAAGAGCAAGTTCTGGAAGAAATAAAACAATCTCCTTTATTCGCAATTCAACTCGATGAATCCACGGACGTCAGTTCCTGCGCGCAGCTGTTGGTGTTTGTGAAGTACGTAGGCTCTGCTGGCGATTTAAAGGAGGAGTTTCTTTTCTGTTGTGACTTGGAAACTACTACCAAAAGTGATGATATCATGGCTAAAATCAAGGCGTTTTTTGAATCTGGTGACTTGCAGTGGAAAAAAAATTGTGGGGTTTGCACCGATGGAGCTCCTGCAATGCTTGGCAAGAAATCTGGATTTCAAAAGAAGGTCAAGGAGCTTGCCCCACATCCCGCAGGTGTCCATTGCATGATCCATCGATATGCTCTTGCCAGCATGACGTTGCCGGATGGGTTATTGAAAGTACTGGAATTGATCATAAAGATTGTTAACTATGTTATGTCTGAAGCCCAGAATACACGTTTATTCAAGGAACTCTGCAAGGAAATGAACTCAGATCATGAGGTTCTTCTTTGCTACACTTCCGTACGCTGGTTGTCGAAGGGTAATGTACTCAACCGGTTTTCGAGTGACGGATGAGATCCAAACGTTTTGGAAACTCTAAGGAAAAATGATTTCCTTGCACATTTGAATGAAGGAGGCGTTCAGAAGCGTCTCACTTACTTAGCTGATGTTTTTGAGCATCTGAATTTGCTGAATTTGAAACTTCAGGGAAACAATCCAATCTTGTTCACTTCCAAGATCATCTTCATGCATTCACGGAAAAACTAAAAAAATTGGCGCTGAAAAGTTAAGATGGGAAATGTTGCCATGTTTGATCGTCTGTGCAATATGACCGATAAAGGAGCAAGCAAGCTGACTTCGGCTCTCCAAGCAGAAATTATTGCACATTTGGATTCACTGGAGCAGCAATTTGAGAAGTATTTCCCCGAGTTGAAGCAAAAAGTTGATGCTTTAGAACGCAACCGGTTTCATCTTCATTGGATGTGGCTAGCCTCCCAGATGAGATACAGGATGAATACTTGGACCTGAAAAACGATTCTTCGTCTCGCGATTTGTTTCATGAAAAGGAACTGAGCAAGTTCTGTGTGCTATATATGGCTCGTACCCCAAAGTTTCCATGGAGGTCTTGAGGATCCTAATCCCATTCGTGTCAACATACCTTAGTGAAAGCGGATTTTCAAATCAAAACGAAGACAAGAAAATTTCAAATCTAGTGTCCCAAATCCAGGCGCAGCAATCACACTGAGAGTGTTTTTCCCTGGTTATAAAAAAAAGCGTAAATTGGTGTATTTCTTTATTTTTTATCGCAACATGATCAATTTAGCTTTCCAAGGGGGTCGCGGGGCCATTACTGATTCAAAAAGGGGGTCGCGAGCCCAAAAAGGTTGGGAACCACTGCTCTATGGTGTTCGATGGCATAACAGCTTCGCCGCAACCCGATATCTGCCATTTGTTCTCCATCAAGTTTGCCAATGTTGTTACAGATGAGTTACATTCCTCTGACCAAATCTCGCTTGCTGCGCAGAATGTTCCGGTATACAATCAATCGATGAGTGGTGTGAACGTAACCGATGCAATGATTTCCATCTCCGCGTTGCGACTTAAGACGTCGTTTAATGACGGTACCAGACGGAATACCATCCGCAATAATTAAGAAACACATTGATGTCCTCATTCCGCCGCTTCGTCGTATTTTCCAGCATTCTATTGCATGTGGTACGTTTCCTCAGTGCTGGAAATCTGCTCATATGTTTCCAGTTTACAAGAAGGGTAGTAAGCGCGATGTCAACAATTACCGGGGCATCACATCTCTGAGCGCTGTTTCCAAACTGTTTGAGTTGGTAGTGATGGATCCAACCGTCTCACATAGCAAGCAATATCTAAGCACTGATCAACATGGATTTATTGCCGGCCGCTCGACTTCGACAAATCTGTTATACTTGACATCGTACGTTACCGAAACTATGACGGAGCGGACTCAGACAGATGCTATTTACACCTATCTATCGGCTGCTTTCGACAAGGTGAACCACGCTATAGTTATAGCCAAACTTGACAGGCTCGGAATCAACGGTAATCTACTAGATTGGATTCGATCATATCTTACTGATCGGCTACTTAAGGTTGCTATAGGAGATTGTCATTCTGCAAGTTTCTGTGCCTCATCTGGCATTCCACAAGGCAGCCATCTGAGCCCGCTAGTTTTCCTACTTTACTTCAACGACGTGCATCTTATCATCAAAAGTCCGTGTTTATCTTATGCAGACGATCTCAAAATATATCTGAGGATTCGTTCAGTTAATGATTGTATTCATCTTCAACCAATTGGTGCACGATTAATCGGATGGTGATCGCTCCTGCCAAGTGTTACGTCATAACGTTTTCGCGGAAGAAGCAGCCGATAACCTTCAATTATGACCTGCTTGGATCGTCCGAGTGAGTCATGTGAAGGATCTCGGGGTGATTTTGGATACACAACTAAATTATAAGCAGCATGTCTCATACGTCGTTGCTAAAGCATCAAGAGTGCTGGGACTCGTCTTTAGATTAGCCAAAACATTTTTCGACGTTTATTGTTTAAAATCGCTCTCGGGCTTTTTTGAAGGTCCCGGGGGGGGTTTTTTTGGCCGGTTGGGGCCCTTTATCATAACGGTGCGGGATTGAATTGGTTCACGTCGCTTTCTTCGTTTCGCTATCCGAAGAATACCTTGGAGGGTTGGTTCGATTGCCCAATTTAAAAACCGTTGGGGGTGGGTTAACCCTGCAAACTTTGCGAGTGAAGGGGAGCTTGCGGGTCCAGCAGTGATTGGGGGCGGTTCTTTTGATTTGATTATTTTCTTTCACTTGGTGTGGTTTTTTGTGGGGGTGGGGTGTTGTGGTTTGATGTAATTTTTTTCCCTCTTGTTTTTAGAATCTGAACGTCTGTTTGAAAAAGTACTCGAGAAATGCCATACATTTTAATAAATGATTTTCTATAAACTTTCATTTTATTACTAAAAAATTACGTATTGAGATCGATCTTCTCATCTTTTTCTTTAATGACCAGCCCCAGACGTTTTTTAAACGCTTACAACCACTCAGAGAAATAAACTTTCGATATTCATAAGATTTCATTATGATTTTTTGTCACAAGAAATCAGTATGAATCTTATTAATAAGCCTTATGAAAATAATGATGTTGAAAAAATAAAAATATGCAGCAACCTGGAATCGAACCATAAACGTCGAGGTTACGGGTCCAGAGGCTTAACCACTCGTCTATATCAATGCTTATAAACTGGAAAGGCTAAAGGCGCACAACAACAACGTCGAGTGAAACTTAATCCATTCATAAGTCACGCTTATGAAATTCAAAAACATCGTTCATAAGTTGTATCTTATGAAATTCTTAAGTTAATTTGTCTGAGTGACTGGCACGCACCGTTTCTTGCGGCATGTTGTCCCAGATATTGATCAAGCTTTTCTTGAATGTTTTAGGGGTGTGTCTTTTTTTTTTTTTATTTGTAGTGTGCCTCTACCCCCAAAAAAAAAAAACCAAGGGGGTCTGGGGTGGGGGGAGGGGGGGCTTGTTTTCTGATGATATTAAATGGGGTAAAAGTTTGGCTACACCACTCCTGTGGTGCTTCCGATTAATGAGGAGGGGCAGAATTATGTTCAAAACAGTAATTTAATCAATTTCAAAGCATGGAGTAACATGTGATTCTTCAAAACACGTTCGGTGCAGTAATTAGTATTGATTTTTACTCCCAACTCGATGAAAAGTAGTGGAAACTTGACGTTTTCTGAAATTCTACCCCATTACATAACATTGCTCTCGACATATTTTGGAATCGCTGCATAGCCAACCTATCTTTGGGAACTATCATTCTGTTGGTTTTGAGAATCTTGCACCAGATAAATTTCATCGGAAAAGAGAATATCACAATAAGCGTGCCTCTGCAGCCAACCCTTACTTCGAATCACTCGAGTTTTCTTTTGTTTTTGTTTTTCTGTAAATCCGTAAAATCGCTGTTTTTTATACGCTTTGGGTTTCAAATATTCAGATCTTTAGCCATCGCTCACCCAGATTGTGTCGGATTCCGGCGAATTCGCTGCCTTACGCGTTTTACAATCATTTTGGCTCAAACCACCATGCATTTGGTAGATTTTGTACGTCTCGTAAATCTCTCGTCCACATCGATGTGTTTAAGCTGTCTCAATATCTTCCACGGTCTGAATTTCTTCATACATAAATTCACTATTAGTTCTCGTTTTGCGTGCATGGTTGTAGCGCTTTGTTAACAATCTTCCATTTCAGTCCGCATCGAGCTTTCATGCCGTGCGGTTCTATTTTCTTTTTGCTGAAGGAAGTATTCTTGCTACCTAAAGCTATAACAAAATTAAACAACACTTTTCAGTGCTAAACATTACCTGCAAATTTTTTTTTTTTTTACCCTTATTCCTTTTCGATCCTTGTCTGGACCCTACGCGAGGTAATCCGACTTGGATATCGGTGTTGGAAAATTCCTCTTTGACCCTTCGGATTCTTGTAGAATCTGCTTGGAAGTTGATTAGGAGAAATCGTTTAAATTCCTAATTTAACATTCCTTTTCGGTCCTTCAGATTCTTATAGAAATCTGATAGGTACTCGTTTTGGAGAATATGGTGCCTAAACGCAAAAGAAATGGGCAATTTCTGGATTCCCCTTCTAACGATATTTATTTGAGCAATCAATTTGATATTCTCACCGATGATGAGAATGATCCATCAGTCAGACAAAACTCATCAAAACATCCCCGAATTAATGTAGGGAAAGAAAAGGTTCCACCTATTGTGGTAACAACCTCCGATTTTCATGGTCTCCGCGAGGAAGTCACGAATTTCATTAAATATTCCAAATTTTCTTTTCAAATTGGTCGTCGGGGTGAATGCCGTGTATTGGCTGAAACCTTGATCGGATTCAAACTTTTCCTCGAGTTTCTTGCTCAAAGAGGCATCAAATTTTTCACATATGACCCTGGAATCCCTGGATGAGATCAAACAAAAACTAATTAAATTACTTGGAGTTACACCAGTCCAAGCAATAAAAATGAAATGGAAATCCCAACCTGACGGTTTTCGCAATGGGATTTCTAACGATATTTTTTTGTTCATTTTAAATCAAATGAACTAAATAACGTTAAGGCATTTGAAAAAGCCAGCCTTAAAAACAATGCCCAACCGTCAAATTTTCCACTGCTTTCTGCTGTTAACAATGGTCAGCGACGTACAAATGTACCCGTAAGTATCACCCACGCAGGCAAATCAAACAATAAAATATAGACAATTTGATGTAGATAAAATTTTCAAAAATAACCCAATTACTTGCAAATTAAAAAACGCGTGATTTTGATAGGTTTGATACACTATCCGTCCAAGACTTCCATGCTGTGACGCCATTCTTTTTACTAAAGAGTAAATGTCTAAATCAAAATAGGCATCATTGTGCAACACCGACAAAGTGCGGGATGTTCAGGTTTTATAAATGCACGATTAAAAGAAATGCGCCAAGATTTAGTCGACCAAATTTTGATCGTAATACTTTAGCATGGATTGGAAGATGCGGTGGATTGGTTATATTTATCAATTTAATATTGAACAATGCTTCAAATTAAGAACATCAAGCAAATGACGCATTCTAAATAGAGAAGTTAAGGGTAATGCCCTTTGGGGGGTAAAAAGCTTCTGATTAAAAAGAAAAAAAAACGTAAAATTGGAAAAAAGTTTTTTTTTATCTTTTTTGTGGGGTCCGCCGAAGAAAATTCTTTAAAATTATAATGCCGCGTTTTTTTTGAAACAATTAAAGGTGGTTCCCTTTTCGATTGGTGGGTTGCCAGTTGTTCATTTTGTGCGCTTTTTTTTTTTTTTTTTCTTCTTTATATTTCTAACGTTTGCATTTAAAAAAAAATGGACAAAAATTGTCGATTTTTCACCCGCACTGATAAAATTACCCATGCAGCATCAATCATAGTAACCCATGAGTTAGCAGACAAAATTTGACAGCTCTATCAGTCGAACTCTAACTATGATGACAAAAACAGTGAAGCAACTCTGTTCAGAAGCGTGCGCGTTCAAAGAACGGCACCCCGCCGCGTCGAAAACGGACATCGTGTGGCACTTTGTGGACGCCAGATACGCCCGTTCCGGCATCTACAACATCTTGGCACTATTAGACAACAATCAGAGCATCGAAAGAAAGACCGGTTCCGGGCGGCCGACGACCCTGAGCGACAAGAAGCTCCAAATGCTGAAGAGGAAGAACGAGGGAAAAGTAGTGCGCTTGGCCGGGAGGTCGGTTCAACCGGCCAAACAGTGAAAAAGTACCTGGCGAACATGAACATACATGTCAGGAAGCGGAAGTCGCTTCCACTTGTTTCGGGGCTGCAGGCAGTGACGCAGCGGTAGCGGCTGAATAAGATGGTCAACTCGACGATTTTATCGGCGAATTGCGACGTGGCGTTTGTTTTCCCCACGAAGGAAGTGAGCTCCGAGGTGAAGTTCATTTTACACACCAAGTTCCCCAAAAAGGTGCTGCTGTGGCTGACAATCAGCGAGAAGGGGATGTCAAAGCCGCTCTTCTTTCGCCCCGGACTGGCCGTAAACGGGGAAATTAATAGTACGAAATGCCTGCCGGAAGTTGCGTCGTTCATCAAGAAATACCATAAGGGCGAAGACGCGATGTTCTGGCCGGATCCGGCGTCGGCCCACTACTCGAAGCGATCGTTGGAGGAGATGGAGCGGCTGAATATCGATGTGGTACCCAAGTCGGCGAACCCGCCCAACGTCCCCCAGCTGCGTTCCATCGAGAATTTCTGGGCCAACCTGAAGCGTAAGATCTATTTTAAAAATTTTGTCGCGAAAACTGAGGAGGAATTGATAAATAAAACGAAGAAAGAACTCTAAAACATGCCTACACGCATGTTTTCGTCCGCCATGGCGAATGTTCCGGTTAACTGCTGGAAGGCCGCTCGCAAGGGCGTAGAATTTTTTTGCAAGTAAGCTTAAATAATTACCTTCCATGGGAAATTTATCAAAAGCAATTATCTGTCTGAGCTTTTTTTTATCACTATCCGAAAAAAGTCCATTTATTTAAATGCAAACGTTAGGCTCTTTAGCGAGGTCTAGTCATCCAAGTAAGAATCGTCGATGTTTTCCTGCAAACTTCCTGTAGTGCTACAATGTCGAACCACATGTCCCTCAATAGTTAAGTCGGAAGAAATGCGGAAATTGAAATTGAGTAACCATTCTTTTTTTTTAATCCTGGAGAGTGTGAGCTTTTAAGTGGAATACCTGTAACTAGAAAATGAGAAGAAAGATTAGTAATATCCAACTAACTCCAAATACTTTTATTGCTTACCTTGACAGATACGCGTATTTTGTCTACAATGTGCAGACTTCTTCAGTGTTGTGTACTAATACTCGACTACACTTAAGAAGTCTGTACATTGTAGACGAAATACGCGTAGCTATCAAGATAAGCAATAAAGGTAGTTGGAATTAAATAGAAATTACTTATCTTTCTTCTCATTTTATTGCTCACGATAGTTCATTTCTTACCATGATAGTGAGGTGGCCAGACTGCGCATAGGTAAATAAATAAAATGATTTAATTTTAAAATTGTTCGGGAAAAATAAATAATGGTTCACATAGTCACTGAGAACTCAAAAATGTGAACGCAGGCAGCAGAAGGCATTTTATGTTACCTAAATCCTAAAGGAATATTGTAACTGACGTTCACAGCTCAAAAAATTCAACAAGGTTTAAATTTTTTTTTCTGTTTCTTTTTTACGTGACTTTCAGCCTGAGGCTGGTTTGTCACATAAGGGAGACGACTTGGATCCTACATATCGAACCCATGAACAAATGAGCCGGGACCAACAGCTTAAGCTCAGAGAGACTTCTTCAGTGTCGTGTACTAATACTCGACTGGAGTCGCCAAACATTGTAGACGAAATACGCGAATCTGTCAAGATAAGTAAAAAAGGTTGTTGGAATTAAATGGAAATTACTAATCTTTCTTCTCATTTTCTAGTTAAATTCTTCTTTTTTTTTTTTTTTTAAATTCCTTGATTATCGAGATTTTTAGCCATGGGCTGGTTCATCTACCGTCTTAGTCACTCAAATACCTTTTTGGGTATTTTCGTAACTTGTCCGGGGGTGAGATTCAACATCGTGTCTTAAGCGTGAGAGGTATGGATGTTAACCACTACGGTGGGGTCGCCGGCCGTAACCATTCTATGTTCCAAGTTCCCGATTGTTCCAGCTCGTATTTTGATGCTGAATTTCGTTACTTTTGACTTATAAAGCTTTAAAGCTTTAGAACATATTCTATTAGGAACATATTCTATTGCATAAAACATTTAACACATAAGCAACATAAACACAAGCAATTACTCACAAGCAGTTGATTTTGTAGTTTTATAACATTAGGTTTCGCTGTATTTTGTATGGTTGGTTTTTATTAAAGAAGTCACAACTCTTGTTTTCGATGTTGCCGTTTGAAGTGAAAGAGTAATATACCATATTGTTAAAATTTGAAACCTTTCAAATCCATCATTTTTTAACAGTAGTGTGAACCATAAATATACATAGTACCAAGTTCCCTCCGGAAGTTGCCGCCTTCCTAAACAAGTATCACGCGTAAGAGGGTTTGGAGCATTTCCAGCCAGAAACGCTAAAAAATATATTGATTTTGTCTGGACAGTTTCCGGTTTTTATGAAATTTTGTATAGTAAGTTACCAAGAAAAAAAACATTTCCTGGAATAATTTTCTATAATGGCTTATGTAAAATATGTATTTTTTTTTAAAATCATAACACGCAAACCATTACTCTGATCAAAATGTTGTCTGAGAAGAAATTGAAGGTCATTAAAAGTGTTCTTTAAGAAAAAAAATACACTGAAACTAAAAAATGTAAATTCATGCTAAAAAACATAAAACATTGATTTTTTGGGCCCTCTTCCCTTCCTTTGATTTTTTTTTACGTTATGTCCTAAAAATCTAGTGAAAAATTTAAGACAGTCACTTCTTTAATTTTTTGAATTTTTGTTTTTAAATTTTCATAGATTTTTTTGAATTTTGTGAAATCGCGTATTTTATAATTATTATAATTAAAGTCAACAAAGTGCTGTATATTGGGATGTTCTTCACATCATCAATCTAGTTTATCTTTCATAGCTCTTCAAGTTTAACAAGCAAGTTTATTTTCAAACATGGATAATACTTTCAAGTGTTGTAAACTTCTACCCAAATTGAAAAAGTGTGGTTTAGAGACTAGAAACTTGACAAATGGTATTCTTGAAAAAATAAGATCTTTAGGTTGTAAGATACCATTGGATAATTCGATGCGAATTTGCAATAAGTGTCGTCCCCTAGTTTATCGTCCCAGCCACAAACCACCACATTCGAATGATGAGGAAGTGCCTTCTACCAGTGGTGTGCAATCAACGAGACCTGTAGATATGGAAAGTGAATTCATAGTCAATACCATCCCATCCGTTACGTCTCTAGCTTCATCGACTTCAGCGGAGTCTATTGTGAATAAAATAAGTTTGTCATATAACATCGAGCCATTCAACAATGACATCATGGGAATTCATGTATCGCCAATTTCAACGAAGAAAATTAGAAGTGCTTCCTACCCCCAGCAGATAACCAAGGAAATAGTGGATATACATTTGACGTTTTGCAAGATGAGGACGAAACAAATCTTAACGCCAAGGCTAAGGACTACGAGGTAATAATGAACCAGTTAAAGGAAAAAAATGCCGATCCTGAATGTACTCGCGATCAACAATTTCAAATTTTGTCCATATTGCCAAAGTCTCAGGCGGCGCAAATATTCGTGGATGAATTCAAAGTCACCAGATACACTGCACACAGGTAAGTTTATGACATCTGAATTTAATTTCATGTCATGTTGGAAAAAATGCACAATATAGAACAGACTTTTGCCATCTTCGTACGTGCATGAATTGTTACGATACGTCAGCATCAGAAATAGCAAATTTAGAAAAAATGGGAAGAGAACGAAATTAAAGAAGTGTCATTTGAACATTGGATTACGACTGATAGGTGTAACATTGAATTAAAGACTTTATCATCAGAAGAATTTGCTTCCTTTTTTATGAAAAAGATTGATAAGCTAATGACTATCATGACTACATAAAAAATAATCAAAGTATAATTTTAAAAATAAAAAAGGAAACGCTAGAAGATGGTGGAATCATGGTTATTTGTAGTTTTTTCTGAAAACTACACATTTTTTCTTCAAGATGAAGTGCAACGTTATAATTGGAATAATGTTCAATGTACAATACATACATTTGTAGCATATTACAAGGAAAACGGTACACTAAAACACATAAGTTTTGTGATCATTTCTGATGCTTTAAAGCATGACACGGTAGCAGTTCAGTTGTTTATCTCAAAATTATTGGAACATTTAAAATCACAAATTACAATAACAAAGATTGTTTTTATGTCAGACGGAGCAGCGTCGCAATATAAAAAAAAAAATTGCTAGCCTCTGTGGATTTAAAGATAGACATAATATTGAAATTGAATGGCATTTTTTTGCAACTTCACACGGCAAGAGTCCTTGTGATGCGATCGGAGGCACTCTTAAGAGAATGGCAACTATAGCAAGTTTATCTAAGCAACACGATTACCTATAACGTTTGCTAGACAACTTTATGGCTGAGCAAATAATCGCAAATAGGATCATGAAACAAAAATGACATTTTGCTATGTTTCCACGGATAAATACAAAGATGCCGAAAAGGAATTCGATCCGATTTTTAACAAAGCAAAACCAATTCCTGGAACTCAAAAATATCATTCTTATATTCCAGTTTCAAATAACCAAATTGCATTAAAGGTATTTTCTAATTCTAATAATGAACCCAAAATGTTTAATGTATTCAAATGATCTGAAATGTAATAAATTTAATGAAAATTAATAACAAACAACATTGTATGAAATACTGCTTCTTCTCTCCCTAAACAAAACTATCCGAAACACACACATATCCAAAAGCATCAACTTGATTCTTTTCCATCGCGTCCAAACAGAAAAGGGTAAGTCTGATTGCCACCGTGTCAGAGAAAACATTACCTGTTTTTCAATAATCTATTGTAAAAAATACATTTTGATGTGGACATTACGACTAACAATCAAAAAGGGCAAAAACATAAATTTCTGATATTTAAATTCACATTAACTTGAGAACGGATCGGCTTACGAAAAAAAATATGTATGGTTTTTAATTAAAAATGATGCCTAAAATCTATTTTTGGTATATTTCAGTAAAAATTTATCATTTTCAACATTTTTAAAAAATTTAAAAATGTTTAAAAACTAAAATTTAAAAAAATAAAGAAGTGACCGTCTAAAACTTTACACCAACTTTAAGGAAATAACTTCAGCTTTTTGAAAAAAAATTAAGAGGATCGAAGAAGGGGTCCTTTGAGTAAATCAACGTTTTATGTTTTTTAAGCATGAATTTACGATTTTTTTAGTTTCAGTGTATTTTTTTTCTTGAAGAACATTTAATTACCTACAACTTTTTTAAAGACAACATTTTCATCAGATGCGAAGTTTGCGAAAAAAAAAATTGATAAAAATAAAACCACATTGTAAATACGCCCTTACAGAAAATTAGTCCTGGATAATTTTAGATTTTTGTATGGAAAACGTAATTTTGGGTAGAAACCAACATATCGACAAAATTTCATTCAGATCGGAGAGAGTAGGATCCAACTGGTTTGCTATTCTGGCTGGAAATGCGCTTTGGTCTTTTGGCCAATAGATCACTGGAAGAGATGGACCACTTGAACATATACGTTCTACCGAAATCCGTCTACCCTCCCAACGTCCTCCAGCTTAGACCGATGTAAAATCCTCAAACTCTAATAATTTCATGGCCAAAACGGAGGAACTTATCGTCAAGACCACGAAAGAGCTGAAGAATATGCCGACATCCATCTTCCTATCAGCCATGGCTAAGGATCCGGCAAAATGCCGTAAGGAACATTTTCGTAGAAAGATTTACAAACATAGCATGGATTTAAGGAAAATTTGTTCCATTGAATTGTCGTTCGTACTCAGAAAAAAAAAAAATGAACTTTAACAGATGTTTAAAGTTTCCCCCGTTTAATTACAAGCCAAAGCAAGCGTAAACAACGTAATTGTTTGCAATCTTTTATACAACATACAACACTGTTTGCAATCTTCTATACAACAGTCCTGATTCCAGCGATATCTGGCTAAAATTTACATGAAAGATCCCATTAAATCTAGCCAAATCTAGCATTCCCCTTATGTGCATTAGATAACGCAGAAAATTAAATGTTTCTTTCAAACTGTGCCGTTTTTTCATCGCCATCCGAAATTAGTCCACTTTTTAAATGCATACGTTAGTGGAGCAATGTATCTCAAAATTTAATTAGGAAATATTCTGTTTAAGCCTTAGTTAACTAAGAACAATGTATTGTCTTTCATTGGAAAATAACCATGCGTATTAAATAAGCCTTTCCCAGGTCGAATAAAAATCCAAACCGGAAAGAGTGTCCTTCCCTTTTCTTTCGGCATTGCTGAATACTTTGCGGGGTGGGTTTCACCGGAAAGATTTGTTGAAAATTGAGAACATTGCTTTTTCCGTTTTTATTTTTCTGTTTCCAATGACGAGAGGAAACCCTCAGACACATGACAGTCGTTACAGCCGTTGCTTGTGATTTAGGGCAGTCGAGTGGAAGAAAGAACCTCAACCTCACCTCGTGGAATATTCAGAAGCAAGAAAAAAGCGACGACACCGACGAAAAAGACACCCTACAACATGCTCGCTCAGTTCAGCTCGCAGAATAGGACGGAAAAATAAGAAGCCGAGAAAGATGATTTTAATGACGATGATAACAACGATAATGAAAATGAGACGAAAACGGTTCACGCTGCCAGATAAAATCCTATTATGTTGGTCGGTCGGAGGGTGGAGAAGAGGAAAATTAGATCAGAGGAAAAAGAAGGTGGATGCAGCCTGGTAGTGGGGCCAAGACGAGAGAAAGAAAAAGAGGGAAAAAGGCAAAGGCGATCACAATGATGAGGTTTTATGGCTGTTTTGTGAAACGTCGTTTCTCTTATCACTCGTACAGATGGGAAGGGATACCTTCGATGGGGCCGGAAACGAATTTCTTCTTGGGGTTTACTTTCATTCTCCGAATGTGTCGCCGCCTCTTGTCTGTCGTTTGTGTGTGTGTGTGTCCATGCTGGTTTGTAGCGTTTCGATTGGAGTTAAAGGTTTCTCCTCCAAGCCAGGCGAGAGGTCACTGTTTGAAGAGCGATTGTGCCGATCGTATTCTAAGGTCAACGGGTGATGTTTTTCAAAATGTGCGAAAGTCAACACCCCCCCCCCCCCCCCCTTAGTAAATAATTCCCTACTTATGGTTTTATTTCTCGTAGTTCATTCATCACACTTGATTAAATTCAAAAACTTCTTCTTTTATCAAATTTCCGCGTGACTGCTCAGCTCAAACAATTACATAAGTTGTAATTTCAATAGTGCATGTCATCAAGAGAGAAAAGCATCATTCTTTCAATGTTTTGTACGTTACATGAATATTGTTGACTATGGATAGTGAAATCCGTTTTCTATTTTACGAAAATTGATCAAACCTTTGAGTTCAAGGAAGAAATTGAAGATTGAATGCATACTTGGTGTTGCTGGGCATTACATGTAACACCAATTGTGTCCACACCAATACATGCCACATGATGGGTTAAGCAAGGTTATGGTTGACTACAGAACCGTCTTCTGGAAGATTTTCCAATAATGTATATGGACCAAATGTATGATATTCGATGGGACCTAATTGTTCTCATATGATGGTTGTTTCGTTCATTTCGGCCTGTAGGCATGACCCCATTTCATCAAGTTTAGTTGATTGAAATTCAGCCCCCCGGGTAAGTTAGATTCGTTTCGCCTAGCAATTGAATCGAATCGTTTTGCCTAGCAACTTTCAATATCTTCCTTTGAGGATGACATTATTTCACACAGATAATGGATTTTAAGAAATCTGAAATAATTCTGATGATGTTTTGTTCCATGCTTGTTTGTATATGTCCTGAGATATGCATGACATAAATATCCAGTTTATTTGTGAGTCACATTGTTATGAAGTGAATTCTGCAAATAGTTATCATTTTCTGCAAAAAAAAAATCAATGGTGATGACGAAGTAATGATGTTTTGTGGGAAAAATCCTAAACGGACCGTTTCGCTCTATGTATTATTTAAGTTACGACTAGATCAAACCTAGAAAACCTTTCAGTATATAGTAAGTATTGAAACATAAAACTTATTACTTCATAACTGACTCAATTTTTCCATTAACATATGCCACAATTCGATTCGATTTCAAATCGATACCATATCCAAAGAGCAAACCCTCCCCCATCCGGTGATTATCACCCTGCCCAACCACGTGTCAATCTGCTCTTTCGAAGTGATTTTTCCCATATTATGCTGACGTATTGCCGTTGTTAGCTTATCCTCTTTCAGCTCCAAGAAATAATGTGAACTCGTCCCGACTCTGCTTCGTTGCTGTACGCTTTTCCCCTTTCAGAGGAGATTTTCCAATTCTTCTCTCCGAGTCTATTTCATACGCTTAACTGACGCTTACAAAAGAAATCGGACAAAAGTTCCCAGAACGGGAGGAAAAGTAGCAATATCATTTATGGATCTAGTTATTAAAAATTATTCTCCTTCATTGCTTCCGTGCATCGGTTATACGCTTGTTTATCATCCCCTTTAGTTTGATGCAGCTTTAAGAATTTCTTTTTTGACCGTTGTTGTTGTTGTTGTTGCTGCTGCTGCTCCGTCGTCATCATCATTGATGAAATGTATGTAGGGATGAGGTTTACGCATCATCGCCTTCTGATCCCTGGCTCGATTTCGGGTTTCATATTTTACCGCACAACCTGACAGGAGTGCATCACCCCGCACGTATGAACCGGTCACTCGATGAAAATCGGCACGGTTTGCGACATGGTTTTGCTATTTATGAAGTTTCATTCCCCTTTCGATTTTTGTTGCTGAGCTCATTTTTTTTTTGTTGGGGCGTAAAACCACTGCGTCCACTGAATTGAACTTTTGTGGTATACCCCTGTTTGCTATTACTATTTGCATCTTAAAGCTTGATCACCATTTGTCAAGTGAACAACCTCAGACGCGTCGCCCAGTCAGGCAAAATTGAGTTTATAAAACCCACCACTTTTCCAGGATTCGCAGTCC
Source organism: Aedes koreicus (assembly GCA_024533555.2). Taxonomy (NCBI): domain Eukaryota; kingdom Metazoa; phylum Arthropoda; class Insecta; order Diptera; family Culicidae; genus Aedes; species Aedes koreicus. The sequence continues at coordinate 100,829 of JAHHFK020001628.1, forward strand.
AAATTTCTTCAGGTTGCATATAGTCACTTTACAGAAATTTAAGTCTGCTCTTGTACAAATCATCACAATTGCAGAGCAGATGTTCTGAGGTTTCACGAAACGGCAGATATCATTCTGAACCTGGCCAATGTTTTTCAAATGATATCTGCTCGGGCAGTGTCCGGTTACTAGACCAGTATAGGCACAAATAACTCTCTTATTGAGCTCCAAAAGCTTTTTACTGAATGTAACATTGTAACGTTGGGCATTGTATAATATTTTTTGGTTCAGGTTCATTCGCTTGAATTTTTTAGAACTATTATGAATTAGGTTAAATTAGCTTTGATAAGATTTGAATCGTATACCAAATGTAAATATTGACAGAATACGTTAGGTTAGATTCACTACAAATTTATTTTGCATGTCGACTGGTTTGTGCCTCGGCTAAGTTGAATGCTATAAAAATAAGAAATGCAACAATGGCTCCAAACTATGAAATAACCATCTTGACGAAACAAGGAGAAAAGCCAAAAGGAATCTTTATTCGCCATGCGGATTGTTTGCTGGCGCTTTGATTAAGCATAAAAGATAATTGTTTGATCAACAATTGTTAGTGACTAGAGGATTTAAGCTCGATCCTTTCGCAACGATACCGGCTGGAGAACAGAAGTTATCGCGTAGTTTCGGAAGTCTTTTTCTAAATAAATGAAACGTTGTTTCTAAGAGACACGTACCAAAGGTACTCAATAGCAAGAGTGATTTTTTTTAGTGAAGTGCTTACAACGAATTTTTAATTGTTTTTCAGTTAATTTAAGCATACGTAGTCTCCGGTCTTTGAGACCGGCAAAGCGATATTTTCTCGAAATACGCAATTTGTTAAACGTACCAAAACAGGTTTTATTTATTCAAGCCATATTAAACTTTTACATAAGACTAAAATGTATCATTCTCGTTGGGCATTTCAGCGCTCAGGCGCTTTTTGAGTACGGGCTGGAATTTGAGATCCACGTATTGGGGTTTCTGTGTCAACGGTCATCACCAACTTTGTCCGTCCGGATCGCACAATTTGAGCTCGGGAGTCCGCTAAGGCCCACCTTTCGAGGTAGTTAAACAGAGGGGAGTGAAGTTCGCAAGACTACTGTGCGAAATTCCACCCGACGGTCGCCAATAATCCGTCGTAATTTTACGAATCGTTACAACCCATGTGGAAAGGTTACCGAGAGCGCGGTTTAGTGATTCGTAGCCAAGTGTCGGATACTAAACCGGACCTTACCCTAAATATAGGAGTCTCCCTTAACCCCGCTCGGTCATAGCGGAAAGGTACGCGAAGCCGGGTCGCTTGGGAAAGCGGGCTTCTATATTGAAGGAGACGGTCAATTCCGGACGCTCTCGACGAATTTAGAATCGGAAGCTTTTCGTCCAGCCGCCACTCCCTCCGCATCTGTTATTCGGCCATACTCCCCGAGCACGTCTGCCATCGCTGGACGCCATTTCAGCAGAGACAGCGGTCAAGCTTCGACCCCGCCATCATCATCGGGATTTGTCGCCATCTACATTGTTGTCGTCGCCGGCATCAGCCTGTCATCGAGAACTCGCCAAAAACCTGCGCAGGTATGTGGATACCTTTTTTCATGGTCATGATTGTTTCCCAGTGAATATTTCCCGTAACCGAATGTTCTATCCAACCCGATGAAGTCGCGAAAAACCAGGAAATAAATGTATTTGATTAAGTTATGATTTGAAGTACTGAGTTGAAATTCTTTTACGTTTTGGGCAGTTCCGATAGAATTGACTCCTCCTAAAATCCGTTTTCGTTTTCAGTTACGTTGTTTGTTTCAATATCAGGCTTCTCTTCGTTAGCTCATTCGGATTGAGCGAGTTCAAATTTGAGTTTTTTTTTACTTAGGTTCAGAGGGGGAAATCAAGCAGGATTTATTAGCGTTTTTCCTATTTAGTGGTTATTTCAATAGTGTTTGAGCCTTGGAGCTAATAGCCGTTCACGAGTCCCCTGAGGTGACTGTCTCAGAAAAGTCGGGCAAATACCAAACGACAGATGGCCTCCAGCTTGCAGGAGTGGCGCTAAAGCCATCTTGTTCCAAAAACCTCGTGAGAATTCTCCGAACGGTTACAACATTTGGATATATAAATCTTTTCGATTGAACACACTTTTTGGTAACAAATCTGTTGGTCATCACCCTTTGTTCTTCCCAAGATTTTAGTTCCATTTTTATGGCACAGTATCATATACCACAGAATGGTTCTGGGCTAATAAACTGTGTATTTCTAACCTTGTTTAGCAAGCTTGTCTGCCATTTCATCGCCTTCAATGCCACTGTGTCCCGGAACCCAGACTAAATTTACGGAGTTCTCTAGGCACACCTTTCGCAGTGAAAGAATGTATTCCCAGACAAGTTTGGATGTACATTTATAATTACTCAACGCTTTGAGTGCCGCTTGGCTGTCTGTAAAAATACAAATATTAGCATGTCTGTATTTCCTCTTCAGACAATCATTAACACATTTTATTATAGCAAAGATCTCCGCCTGGAAGACCGTTGGATAGTTTCCCATCGCCACTGAGATTCTACCGCAGGGACCGAAGATTCCTGCTTCCGGTTTCGTTCCAATTTTTGAGCCATCTGTGAGAATTTCATGGAACCACGACGAACAGTGGGACCTCCGACTTCCCAATCTATACTTGACATCTTACATATGTTGTAAGGGATTTCATGGTTTTGCACATGTTTCATCCAGTCTCCATTCATATACATCACTACACTGAAAAAAATCTTGTAGTAAAAACTACCATTTAACCCGACTATGCCTATTTTCAAAACTACCATAAAATTTCAGTCAAATTTACTACGTTTATGGTACAATCTTCAACATTTATGGTATACTTGACAGACCTTTTATTGATATTAACCGCACCATGGTTGATCTTATCGCAGGCATGGTAAAATCAAACGCATTTATAGTCAGGTGAAAATTGTTGGTGTTTGCGCTTAATTTAACCCTCGAAAATGTAGTTTCTACGGCGGTTTTTTTTTGCGTGTAGCCCATTTTGAAAGCTTTGTGAAATGCTCAGGTGACTGACTAAGTCACCAGACTTGAAAGTTTTCAACCGTGTGAGTCGAAACATACTCTTTTCCGCTTCTAATTGCACGCATTCGTGCAAAGGCAGCAGATTTAAAATTGCATTTAACGATTTTGACGGAGTGCTGCGCATCGCTCCCGTCATAGCGATGGACACTAGCCGTTGAGGCTTTGTCAGCTTTTTCTGTGCAGTAGCCTCTTTTGTTTTTTTGCCACCACACAAGGGAAGCATACGTTAGTTTCGGACGTATTATGGATACATAAATCCACATTATCATTTTTGGTCTTAGACCCCATTTTCTGCCAAATGTTTTTGAGCATACAGTGGCCGAAATTCCTACATAATGCAAGGATTTTTGTTTTATTACTAAAACGTTACTTGTGCTATGACCACACAAAATTAAGTAATTAAATAAATTTAGGTTGAGGCCCAATTTTTCTGTGATGGATTATAATAATTATAACAGAAAATTCCTATAAGCGCAGTGTGACAATGCTACACCTATTGTGCTCGATTTACACAAACAGTAGCAAACTGTCATTCTTCTGAGTTGCAGCTGTATGTGTGAGCGTGTGGAACGTAAACAAAACCGCAAGGAGTGACAATTTTGTAAAGTTGTCAAGATGCCGAAAGGAAAGTTTCTCGACGAGTCGGAGCGTTGAAGGATGTTGGCCTAAGTAACCGCGCCATTGCAAAACGAATCGGTAGAGGAGAAACGGTTGAGCGAAATTTCTTGAAAAAAGGTGAAAATTACGGCATACGGAAGCAGAACAAGGGCAACTTGATGGGGACTTCATGTCCCCATCACAACAAGGCGTGTTTCGCAAATTCTGCGAAGATCCGGGCACATGGTCTATACGAAAAAAGCCAAAAAACCAAATCTTACGAAGCGGCACATTCAGGCGCGTTTGAATTTTGCCCATGACCTACAAGTCTGGAAGTCTGAGTGGAACAACTCTGTGTTTTCGGATGAAAAGAAATTCAACTGGCACGATCTGTGAAAAAATTCAGAGGTCAAATTGAACAGAAACTTTGGAGGTGGGAGTCTTATGGTATTGGCCGCCTTTTCGAACTGAGGAAAACGCCGATTCCGACAATTTCCACCAGAATGAACTCTCGAAACTACGTTGAACTACTGAATCGTGATTCCATATACTGATGCCGTAATGGATAAAGAATTCGCCTTTCAATAAGAGAACGCTACAATCCACGTAAGCAAAGTATCAAAACAATGGTTTGCCGAGCGAGATATCACACTTTTGGAATGGCCAGCACGAAGTTTTGACCTAAATCCCATTGAAAATCTTTGAGGAATCCTGGCCAGACGAGTGTACAGCGGAGGAAGACAGTTTGGACCGGTTCGAGAGCTTCAAGCGCGGCCGTAAGAGAAGAATGGCGAAAGATATCATTGGACATTCACTTACGGAATAATTGAGCGGGATGTTTTTCCGAAAGTAAAAGTGACAGCTCCCATTAGTTTGCGTGGAAACCTTACAAATTCCAATTTTATTTTTAGTTCTTCTCAGGTGGATACTGCTGCAGAAATTTCTTTTCGATTTTTTACTTTTCCGTTTCAGTAAACGGAATTTAACATGGGATTGAGATAGAAAAAGAAATTTCATTCGAACACGATACCGACCTGAAGATGGAGTCGGAAGAACAGTAGCAGCGCAAAGAAATTTTGCGCACATTCCTCGAAAATCCGGATCTTTCTCATCGTGCCATCAGCAGAAAGCTGGGAATGATACATTCTACGGGGTCTCGTGTTTTAAATCGGTACCACGAACGTTTGACCATCGAAAGAAAAAAGTGGCAAAAATTGAAAAAAAAAATTGACCATCGAAAGAAAAAAGTGGCAGAAACTGAATCTAACCAAAACTTTCATGCAAGATGCGAAAAAATGTGAAGGACTACACACGTACAAAGTCCAAAAGGCACCTAATCGCGATGAACGGCAGAATACGGTAGATAAAACACGTACACGGAAGCTCTACACCCAGATGTTGACGAAATCGCATTGCCTCGTTATGGATGATGAGACGTATGTAAAAACAGACTTCTGGCAGGTTCTGGGGCTCCAGTTTTTCACTGCTCATCAGGACGTTAGAAAGCAAAAGATGTGAAAGTTTGCCAAAAAATATATGATTCGGCAAGCAATTTGCTCGTGTGGAAAGCGGAGCACCCCATTCGTGACAACTGGAACGGTCAATGGGCAGGTGTACCTAAAGGATTGCCTCCAAAAGCGTCTACTTCCTCTTCTGAGGTCACACGATGGTTCTACGATTTTCTGGCCGGATTTAGCCTCGTGCCATTACTCGAAAGAGGTTTTGGAGTGGTACAAGGCTAAGGAGGTCAATTTCGTGCCGAAGCATCTAAACCCCCCGAACGCACCGGAACTGCGGCCAATTGAAAAGTACTGGGCCATCATGAAGCAGGCACTTCGAAAGCATCATAAGGAATCGAAATCGGAGGAAGATATGAGGAAAAAATGGATTGCCACGCAAAAAAAGTTGGTCCAAATGTTGTACAGGACCTTATGAGTAGTGTAAAGAAGAAGGTTCGTGCATTTGAATATGGAATTGAAATTGAATAAAACAAACATGGGAGAATATTTATAACATGTTTTATTTTACTATCTGAAAGTTTGAAGATGTTTGGTTGAACGGACGAATTTTGCCGAATATTTGTGTAAGTCGCAATTTGATTCCGGACACTCTTTACATATATTTTATAAGGCGTTTGGTAGTATGTACCTCGAAAAGCTATACAACTCATTTTATAAAGTCAGAAAGTTTCGAGGGATATGGATGTAATGTCGGTCTATAAGCATCAAATTGGGTTTAGTCATGGATGCAACTTCGTCCCATTCCAACCATTTTGCATTAAATGCAGTCATCTTACGGGTCTTCCTGAGTTTATGATTTAAGCCATTGCCAGCTTTCACAAAACAAACTAATCTAAAACTGCTTTGAAATTAAACCGCGAGTCCGAAAAACACGTCAAAATTAAACCACAAGTTGCGAAAAACACGTAAGACCCCGACAAGTAAACCAGTTCTGCTTTCCACAGGTGCAGATAGCCTTCCAAATGAGGTATTTTGATGTGTATTTCGACATTTTCTTCTTTTTGAAACGATCATCCACTTTGTATTTATCTTTTCCCATATAAACCTCTTGTTCTTACATCCCATGTAACAATTTTAGTTTTATGCCAGCCGTATAACACTTCTCCCGGCTTTGTTGATAAAAGTACAATCAAAACTGTTTTGTCTACCAACACCTCATCTATGCTTCTTTAAAGCCTAAATTTGTACAAAATGGCCCACTCTATAGACGGTTGTGAAAACAAGTTAATAAAACCTTTATAAGAACATGAAGATTTTGAAAATGTTCTAGTGAAAGATGTTATGACCACTGGAGAACCTTCATAAAACCTATTGGCTGCCATGAAAACCAGAATGCGGCCAAATGGCCAGAGCTGTCAAACTTTACTGTGAAATCGAGGTTTTTTGTTGTTGTTCTGCTTTGTTCGATTCTCTGCTCTTCTGATTCAATTAGCAGTAAAAAAAGGTCTAGTGTTGCGGGAAATTTTGTTTGATAGCAAAATATCCGAAACAAATTGTGTTTTCTACAGCGTATTATGCTCCAAATTATTTGCTCATTTATGGTGAATATTGGCGCGATAAGAGTCGAACATTAATGCGCCTCGGAAATTATGCGAATTTATAACAACATAAATCAAATTTAAAAAAATAAATTCGATAATTTAATCATGAATTTCCTGAAAAGTGCTTGGAATTGGATGAGATTATCTAAAAAAATGCCGAAATTAGTCTCCGATCTAAAGTTTATTTGCATACCATTGAATATTTGATGCATTTATTTTTCCACATTTCAATTATTTCTTATATTTCAATATGGTGATTGGAAAATAATCAGTGTTGCCATAAAGCCAATTTTTCTTCGCAATGACTATTATAAAACTATTTGGTCCTATTGTGACTTCCTTCAATGCCAATTTGTCGTTTAATGCATTTACTGTAGTCAAAATGGTTTTAAAATGCCTTTTCAACTGACCATAATAAGATAATATCAATGAGTCCTAAAACGGCATTTCAATACAGCGTTTTACGAGTTCATAAAGTCGAAATAAAACCTTTGATAGGAGTAAAAGGAATTTTAGAAACAAGGTTTTAAGATCGTTGTAAACAAGCTGTGTAGGTTCTCATAAACCGGACTAAAATATGAAACCTATTGGCACCTCTTGGTGCCATAATAAAACCAAATTGATTTCAAGTGGCTTTCATAAAACTTTAATAAAACTTAATAAAGCAGGATGGTGTTAGCAATGTTATTTGGGATGTGTGACATTGCCCAAACCAGTGCCTCACCACCATATTTTAATGGCTTGCTTGGTTGTTGGTTAACACCAGCAGCTCCACGCGTGTTCTTAGATTTTTACCGTGTCACCTTCATTGCTGTTCAGATACTCGTCGTTTCAACAGATTAATTTAATCAAATCGGAAACCTTCTAAGACATTACTGCAATACTAACGCTCGAAATCTTGAATTTTCGTTCGTTATATCCTCGAAATTTTGGTTTTAATTTAACACGCTTATACCTTTCCGTGGAACGCCAAAAAGGTAATTTATCATTGAACCGTCAATTAACTACCGGTTACAATTAGCCGACACCCGCAATTCACCATGTAAAAATGAGCCAACCCTCGAGAATCATCCTTGCCCATTAAAACCTGAAGGCGTGAACCCGGGACGGGAAGTTCACCCCAAATTCGACACTACATGTAGCTAAAGCAGAGTCGGAGGCAAAAAGCAAGGGAAAGCGCAAAAAATCACCGGAACCTATATTTTCCTGTTGCGGAAAACACTTCATTAAAAGTTATTAGTTTGGTGGCACATCATATTTTTCTGGGGACATTGTGCGGTATGTTTGCTGGAAGTCACGACCCCTACATGTATTTGGTTTCCCTTTATAGGGCAAAAATGCAAGCCGAAGCAGAAAGTAATAAATAAGCCGTGAAGGAAAAGTTGATTGTGCAGTACATTTTAGGGCCAAAACGAAGGGTGGCAAATGTCTCGAACGTGCAATGTGACTTCATCGGGTCGGGTCGTCAAGCAGTCTCCAAATTTCCTATATAGGAAGCCGGTGAATCCATGCAACTTTAGACTCTGCTTGAATTTCCTATAAATGTCGTTGTTATCGATTTATTTATCCGTCCACTTGTGCTGACGATGACGGGCGGCTCTGACTCTTAAACCTACAGTTCGGGCCATGTCTATATTCTTCAAACAAAAATCGGAATCTGTTGTCTATTTACCGTGCTGGCGTTGCGTTGCTGACATACAGTCAAATCAAATGAAAAAGCAATCGATCAAATAACAACAACCCTCTGGAGAGATATGGCAAATAAATGCAGGGTTGGGGGTGGAGAGCAGCTTATTGCTCTTAAGTTCATCGTCTTTTTACTTCCGTCTGGGCATTATCTGTTGGCGCGTCGGCTGTGCTCTGGAGGCATACATCAGCGACTTTGAAAGATCGTTGGCAAATATTTACAGACATTTGATCGGGATACTTTACCGTACCAGTAGCGAATGTATTAGTTAGGTCGTTCAAGCCAACCAGTGTCATGTTTATTCAGCTTTAATATGTACTACTTCTGAGTAGATTGGCTGGCAACTGGTATAATAAAACGAACCATTCTATCATCAGACATGTAAATTGTGCCAAGAGTTCATTGAACGGCACCGTCAACCACGGTTTCAAAGCATTATGTAAGATCACACTGTGCTTGATTGGCATAGCCTAACCTGAGTCTGTTGCTCGGGCTGAGTAAAGTGTCGCAACGTAGACCCATTCATCCGAAATCTTTCCCTTGCCTCGATCAAAATCACAGTTGTTGGGCTAAGAAACGATTTGAACCCGCAGGCGCATAGTACTGATTGCCCTCAGACAAGACATCTGATGAAGCACACTGGAGTAGGTAGGTACCAACAGACACCAAGCGGCTTGTGCACTGAAAGTGAAAGTACACGCAGCTCTAAACTCTAAACGTGCCAGTTTTGTGTGAACTCGCTGAAAGAAGTGGGATGCGAAGAGTGAGGTGAAGTGGCATTTGTTGCGTAATGCAAGAATATCACGTGGATTGATCGAACTTTTCGACTTTGATGGTTATGGGTTGAACTGTGTATGTTTTTCAACAAAGCTGCATCCAAGCGAAAGGGAATATCTTTGTTGCTAGGAAATCCTTGTCGATCAGTTAATCTTGTCTGAAGCGGTTGTTTTGGATGTTTTCAAATACTTTGAAGAGCACTTATGATGTCTTAAAATAAAATATCACTATATACGATTTTGATAAGATGAACTTTGCAGCTCTTCCATCCAGATTTGGAAAGCATTTCGAGAAAAATAAACAACTTAGAGAAATTTCGGAAATAATAAGACGTGTTCTAGTTCATCGAATTGTCAAAATTTAATCTATTGAGCACTCATTGTAGAAACTCCAGTATTTTTTTAAAATATCTCCTAAAAACCGATCCGTTTGTAAGCCTGCTTGGATCAATAAATTTCGCTGTCAGAAATCATCCCACTGTTACCCCCCTCCTACTTCACTAACACTATTACCCATCAATTTGCTTGTCTGTCGTTGCACAATTTAATCGCCATAACAATCATGATGATTGCTGCAACGACGGCTAACGAAATGGACGGCGCTAGATATCAAGCAAGCCAGAAGCGAGCTCTTTAGCATTATACAGACATGTATCACGGCGGACGACACCGATGATAATAAACAATAATGTCGCTCGCTATCTCCCCCCGGAATATCGCCTTCCGCACCGTCGTTATTATTATTATGTGATACCTACATCCCTTTTCATAACTTTTTATGAACTTCCCAATCATTCTGAAGAATCTACACCCACTGGGTTTAGGATTCGAAAAAAAGTGAAACTGAATTCTTCGTCCATTCTTCCCTCCGGTGTGTTGCCACGTGCTTTGATAATCATGCTCGAATTCAAATTAAGTCATAAATAAAACTCTCCGCAGCGTGTTCCACTTGCTGCTGCTACTGCAACCAGGATTCATCTTTCCTCCTAGGTGAAGGGATGATAAAACTCCCCCCAATTTTGTAAGCACTTTGTTACGGCTATTCTCGGTTGTTGGTTGAATGTTGATTCAGTGATTTAGATAAAAGTTATTATTAGCTTCATACAGCGGAACGGAAGTAAATTGTGATGGAAAATCTGTGAGTGGGTTTTCTCCCACTGCAATGTTTGGCTTGAAGGGACTTATTATTTTTGTGTGAAGCTGGCTAAAGTTTCAAAACGGAAAATTACCGCAGAAAGAGCATGGTTTATTTCTTCCGTCAAATTTTCGAAAATAAAATTAAGCTCAGGTTTTTTGTATTCGGTGTATATTTACTTCTGTTCAAAGTAAAAGCATTGACGGTTTCAAAGAGGTCCGCTCTGACGTAAAAAATATAAAACTGTTACGTCCACAGCTCAGAGGATTTCCATTAAGGTATGGTAAGATATATAAATCTTAAAGAAGTTACATATCATCGAATAGTAGAGCTTGGTGACACCGTTGCAATTATAGAAAATATATCTAAGCTCATTTTGGTCCACAACTACTTTTGTTTTCTTTTTTTCTTTTTTTTCTTTTTTCTAGTTTATTATTTAATTTAGAATGTTTTTTTTTTTTTTTGTTTTGGTGGTTTTTTTTTTTTTTTTTTTTATTGAAATGTTTTTTCTCTTATTCTTTATTTTTTTTGTTTTTTTTTTTTTTTTTTTTTTGACGTAGACTACGTCTTACGGCAAGGGTAGGGTGTCAATTGAAAATCTAAAAATAATCGACCGTCACGAAATATCGTTACAAATTAAACGCTTATAACTTAATAAATGCTCGATAGATTTTCAAGATGTTTACATCAATCGGTTGGAAATTTTCCCGCGTATCAATTCAACTATCAAACATTATCCGTTAACAATTTTAAACTATTGAAAATAACGAAAATAAAAGGTGATGTCTTATAATGTTGTTTTGCAGGCTAAATTTACTAAATGCACAGTACTTTCCTATCACAGATTTCAAATGTGAGCAAGGGAGGTCTCATATGCAGCAGTGAACGATATAAAACGGGTACACCTTCGCGAATTTTCTCATTCGTGTTGCAGTACTGGAGCTGTGCAGAGCATCGAGCCAGTATAGGATTGGCAGCTGGCGCTTGGCGATGGCATGTACCCTGGAGGGTGCACTAGCTTCATTCAGTAGTGCGGGAGCGGCAAGGCGCCAATGTTGGATTTGGCAGCTGGCGGTGGCAAGCACCATAGAAGGTGCACTGGCGACCAACCAATTGGTCAGGTAGCAGATTGCGCTGCAGGCTGTAGCTAGCAAGCCGTTGGCTACACACTACCAAAATGTCATGTAAATTTTTTTTAAAAAAAATTTTTTTTAGGCAACCGTTGCTAGGCAGCCATAAATTATGATGCGGTGGTGTGCTAGGCAGTCGGTTGCTTGGGCCAGTGATGGCTTTGTAGCCAGCCGGTGGGTGCAACCACGAGGAGCGAAATACGGTGCTTGTGTGTGTGATCTTGTTGGTAGCCATCTTTTAGTAAGGCGCAACGTGCAACGGCGTGCAACCGAGAAAGTTTTAATTCAAATGCGGATCATTTCAAATCCGTCCTTTTCAGGACGATCAATTCAATTTTGAGAGAGTTTGTTTGATTTGAATTTATCTAACATTTCTACTACTATCCAAGTTCTTACCAATTGGCAGACAGCGGTGGCTAAAACAATTTTAGTTTTCTCTTCGTTGCATACCCTGAGCATTGTGCACAATTTACAAATGGCTGCCGTCACGAAAAATTTAAATTTAAATTCATTCGATCGTTTCTTGATTGATTTATTTTTGAGATTTTTGCTCTAATCTAGAGGTTTTTACGATTGCCATTTGATTGACTCAAGTATTTAAAATTTTACAAATAAAAGATGAAAATATTTCGCGTACATATTCATCAATCGGTGTTGGAAAATTTTAAAGAATGTTGCGTTCCGGCAAGTATCAAAAAATTCCCTATCACGGACAGCGTTTTGTTTCTCGAAAATGATATTCCGAAGTAACATTTTCTACACATTACAATTAGTACTGTTATAGATAGTTATTCTTTTATGTTAACGATTCGCGTTGGATAGTATTTTACTTCTAGGAAAAAATAAGTTTTGAGAAACTGTGAAAATGAGAATAAGTGCCTAATCGTTTTGATGCCAACCGTATGCGCAAATTTCGGAAGCGCGTTAAGATCGAACATACGGAAAATTCTCCGAAACGACCATGTACCGATGCCGAGCGAGCTCGTGGTTATCGGCCAAAACTGAAAGCAGCCAGAGGTAATGCCTTGCCAACTACTGGTTGGGACGCTGGAGAAGGGCCTTCAACTCGAGGCCGTATGATCATTTAAACCAAGTGTACAAAAGAATTTTCTAACATACTTACTATCTCAAGCTTGTCTAACGATCTATTAGGACCACACTCACTCTATTTTGATCAGACTACGCATTACGGAAAGGGTCGGGTCAAATGAAAATTTGAAGATAACTGAATCATTTTAAACGCTAATAGCTTTATCATTTCTCTATAAAATTTTGGAGAATGAATCTACGTGGTTTATATACAGACCCTAACATACTTACTCCTTAAGTTATGCTAACCAACGTCCCATTAGACAACAGAGTCTGCGTTGCAATGTTTCGCTATGAAACTAACACTAACGAAACTAATCAAACGGTTTAACGTAGTCTACGTCAACATAAGGTTTTGGGCAATAGTGATAGTCCAAAACTTCTCAATCGGGGCGAGTTTGGTGGATTGAAGTATCTTGGTACAAAAACCACATTGTTATCGCGGTGCCAGTCTAACGCCAGCCGCGCTTAGTGGCAGGATGCCAAATCCAGCCAAAATAGCGTCTCGCCTCCATGAGACCGCAGGAATTGCAGAAGGCGCTTCTGGAGGCACTTGTCATTGTAGGTTTGCCTATACATGGTACCAGTCGTGATATATGGCTGGTTCATCTCTCCACACCCACAGAACTTTCTGACGAATTTGTCTAACTTCTTGAAACGATACAAATGAAGGGTATAAAAATCGCTTGGAAAATCGACTTTTGACCAGAGACTCGAAGGACCGAGTGTTATATACCATTCAACTCAGCTTATGAAAATTGCATTTTTTGGGTTCGAAATATCAGTTTCTGGAAGACAAACAATATCAAAACTTCATCAGCATGCTTTTTACGACGCAGAAAACATGGTGAAATTAATTTAAAATGAATTTGAATTTGAAATGACAACAATAAATGAGATTTATCATTTCGAAAATGCGAAGTGCCAGAAACGTAGGATTGATTCGCCTTAGGCATCTCGGGCCGTGAATCAGCAGTCGGTTTCCAAAGTAATTTATATTTTTTCTTAGTCAAAATGTATGGTAAAAATCGCGTCACTCTAAAACGAAAGTGATGCAACTCTTCACATATTCTGGATGATCCGGTGGAGCATGCAGTGACTAGTCGAAATCGCAAAATGAGTAACTACAGTGATTACGTTCTCACATTACATGTAAGTTTACTTCAAAATAAAAACTTAAATTTATCCACGTATCACGTGATCTTACCCTTTTTCTCTGGAAGAACTAGATATACGAATCCGGATGAGGGCATTGTAGTCCTGGAAACTCGATAACATCACCATTGCACTAAGTTTTGAGTTCTCATGTTATTTGATGTGTCGCATGATGGGGTTTTGATCCAAATCCGAAACTGGCCACTTTTCCGAGAGTAGCCAGAACATTAACCCGGATGTTGTCAATGTGGATCTGGACTTTTGATATCATCACCATTGGACTAATTATCGTATTCTCATGTAATTTTAGGTGTCACATGATGGGTTTTGATCTAAGTCAGAAATTAGCCACTTTCCCAGGAGTATCTCCAAAACCAGTCACCCAATTTCAATTAAAACCACAGTACCTTTCATTTGGCGGTTGTTTCATTAAAATCGGTTCAGTAGTTGCTTGTGAAACTGAGTTAGAAATTTCGTTCCACACATACACTATACACACAAGAAGGGTAAACCGTGGTAATCTAGTGTGAGATTTGTGTATTTACCAATCTTACGGGTTTTCCAGACATTCCAGGACACTGGCCTCCCGGAACTGAATTTGCGCAAGCAACCCATATTCTCGAAAAGCCGGCAAAATCTTTGAAATAAGCCTATTGTGGTGTATGTGCGCATGTGTGCTCACATTTGAAAACTTTTTTTTCCGATTCTCCATACATCATATATGGGAGTAAAAAAACACGAACATGTTGGACCCATACTTTAAAATATTGTAGAGAGTACAATTTTCATCCAATCTTCATAAAATTTTGGAAAAAGAAATTTCAAATAGTGTAAAAAATAAAAAAATATAGTTATTGTAAAATGAGGAAGTTGATTTTTCGACTTTTTCCGCCTTTGAATCACTGTGCGTTGGACCACGGACCATATGCTAAAATTCATTAAGCTTAGTTTGAAGACTTCAAGGTAAACCCTTTTTATAAAATAAATCAGATTGATCTGTATTTCTTTGTTGTTTTTTCCCCGAGCCTTTCTTGCCATTCCCGCTCTTTGGTGGCCACCCGTTATATTTATAATACAAACTATGATCAGTGATTTAAAAAAAGGTTTGTGTGTTACTTTGGGATGGAAATTCGCCATGCATTTTCTTAACTTTGTCATCAGTCATTTTAATTTAGCATTGGTTGGCTTAGAAATTTCTTAATCAAAAACTTTCGCCACAGAACTAGAATCAGAAGAAAAGACTTTATACGTAATCAAGCCTTACGTTAGCCTGTCTTATCACCACAACTAATTAACAGAAATTTTAATTAAAATAGTTTTTCACGTCTTTTCCCTCGCATAAAAACATTACACAAACTTGACTGTCTCGTTTATAAAATCTTCGAAGCGGTACTAAAACTTCTACGAGGTGTGGCACTCTTTTCCTGCCTCCCGCAGTTTGTATTCCAAACGCAACCCGGTAGTTACTGCGGCGAAAGAAAGCGAAAACTTGATAACGACACGGTCATTCCAGTTTCAGCCGGCCGGACTGAAAACATACGGATTGCGTAATCGCTATCTTTGGATGCTCTACACTTTTTTCTTTTTCTTTCTTTTTTTCTCATTTGGTCCATTTCTTCGCTGATGGTATTAAGTGCCATGCTGAGATGCGGTTTATGACGCTGCCTGAGCGGTTTACTGCTTCAAAGATTTGGATCTTGTCGTTTTTATTTAAAAAAAAAATCATTCCGGATTACTTAAAATGAAGTTTAAATTTTAAAACATGATCAACGGATAAGATAGAATGTCTTCTTCGGCCGCTCCAGCCAGAGGATGGCAAAGCGAAGGTGAATTCTCAAGCACGCGAAACGGGTTCGAGAGGCCTTCGATGATCACAACAAAAAATGAATTCTCGTGCTGTGCATTGTTGTAGGCCACATCTGTAGAGAGCGTCGCGACATAGACTAGGCAGCTGGACACTGTCGGTGCTTATTCATCACCTCGCCACCGCGTGTCGTCGTTCACCAATCATTGACTGCCTTAAGATGAAGCAGAATAATTGAACTGTGTTCTACCGCGCTTCCAGCCTTGACACCATTTCCGATACGATGCAGCTTTTTGCGGTTGCATTGTATGTGCTCCTCGCACAGGAGGTCTGTATTTATCTATTAACAAGTGCAAATTGTTGAACACTTACTGCTTATATAGAGAATCCGGGTTTTCTTGTAAATAGCAAATAATTACTTGAAAGTCAGATGGATTTAGCGTTTGCAGTGTTACTGAGATATATGAGTCAACTTTTGAGCATTGGGATCAACAGGTATTTAAAACTCTTAGCAGTAGACTAACATGAAAAATTTAAACAAAAGATGTTTACAATTACGAGAGTATTTGGAATGATAATGAATGGTATTGGAACAATGTTAGTATTCAACCCAACAGAGAAACCACGCCGTAGCTACTTGAGTTTCCTTGAAAAGTAAATGAAAGATGTCAGATGGGCCGCTGTCAGGGGGTTGAGATCTAATATCCGTCATACCGAGCGCACAGTTCAATCGAGTTTTATTGCTCCAAAGGGGATGAATACAAAATGCCATGTTTCTATCAAAGATGAACTCAATTATTAAATATTTAGATAACAACACTCTGAACATGCAAATTCAGGCAAAAGAAATAAACTGAATGTAATCATTTAAATTTTGAGCTGTTGCTGTTCATATTATCGTACAAAATTTCTAATTTTCATCAGAATCCGAAGGATTTTTTTAGATATCGTTTAAACTTCATAAACTTTTAAAAGAAAGTCAGTTAAATATGACGAAAATGCGTGTCTATACCGAAAGAGTATCTTATACCCTATTGCTGCTTAAGAATATGCCAGGCCGAAGAAAATAACAAAAGAAGTGAAGCGCCAACACCGAGCGTTGTTTACCGTCGTCGTCGTCGTCTTCAGCACAATTGAAATTACCGTGAGAATTTTGCCATATCAAAGAACTGACCCTAATTGTTTACATAATTCATAATAGACTAGAGACACCATAGTTTTACGCTGTTTCTGATATAAATCAGCCGTTTTTATGCCCGTGGCCAATGATGCTAATGATTCAACCGAATCAAAAGGGGATACATTTTGCTACCCATAACCTTGGAGAGTTTCTTCACAGGTGCTGCTTACATAATCCGGTTGGTTTGTTCTCGGTACATGCATGCTAATATTATTCTACAGCCATTGCCTTGTGATTAAAATTGATGTAAGCAAAAGACATGTTATGCGTGGTGATTAATAGCATTATTAAGAGAATTTTCCACTGGCTAGCCATCGTTCATTGAGTGTGTTACCCTGCTTACTACTATCAATGCACAGTGGACTAGACAAAATGATTAATTCCGCGGGATGATGTCGTAGTACTTTGGTGTCTTCTGTAAAGTTGCTCAGCTCTACTACGTGATTGAAGGATTTCAGTTCAGTGGACATCTATTTTCTAAGTTTTGTATCTTTCAAACGAACCCAATAAAAAAAACTACCATCACATTAGTGAGTGGCAAGAACAGCTTTCTGGCTGTTGACTTACACCGTGTCCAATATATTCTCATACACTTTTTCCTTGCATTGGTGTCGTGCAACTACTCAACATGGGTGTAGTTTTGCACTATGTTTATACAAACGCTTTGAGGGTTATGTTCGATTGATTTCATTCGCTGTTTATCTTTTACCAGCGATGAAGGAGTTTCGGGCTGTGGTGATAAAAAGTTTTTGAAAGGTGAGCGCCCGGGCGCTATTACAGAAATTTGAAAAACCTCGGAGTAAAGCGGGATTTTGTGTACCGAACCATCCGAAGGTACCGTGACACCTGCTCGTTGGATGACCGGAAGAGATTCGGTCGTACTTCGTACGAGTGGTGTCGCGGACTGCACGAGTTGTACGTAAATTGGCCGCAGATCTGAATGTTTCGAGATCGTCAATGCACAATATACTGCAAAATGACCTCGGATTCCAAGCTTTCAAGAAACGTAAGGTTCGCGGAGTTTCGGAACCTTCCAAGCAGAAACGACTCGAACGAGCAAGTCTGCTTTTGTCGCGGCACGGTGGGGAAGAATTTATCTTTTCCGACGAAAAGTTATTCGTCTTGCAACAATCCCACAATTTCCAGAACGACAGATTGTGGGCTCTCTCTTCGAGAACTGTTCCAGAGAGAGATAGGAATATTCCACGGTTCCAAAGTGCTGCGTCAGTGATGGTTTGGGGAGGAATTTGCAAGCGAGGCAAATTTCCACTGGTTTTCATCGAAAATGGCGTTAAAGTGAATGCCGTATATTATAAAACGGAAGTTTTGGAGAAAGTTGTCAAGCCATATGTACAAGAGGTGTTTGGAGATGATCACTATGTGTTTCAGTAGAACGGAGTGCCATCGCATACTGCAAATCTCGTTCAGGGCTAGTGCCGAGAAAATTTGACCGACTTTTTGGATATGAATGAATGGCCTCCCAGTTCAGCAGATCTGAATCATACATGCTGGCGAAGGTAAATGACCACAGGGCGTCAAATTTGAACCAATTCAAAACAGTAATCATATGAATTTGGGACAAAATGCCGATGAAAGTCGTGCGTGCCACCTGTGACAGTTTCGAAAAACGTCTGGAGCTGGTCAAGAAGGTTAAAGGCGGTGTTATTCCAAAACATATGATGTACAGGGGATGATCAAAAAGGAGAAGACTAGCAAAATTTTGTCCAGATTCAAAGTAATACAGTTCGGTGAATAATTAACCGATTTTGATAAAACTAGAAGCGTTCGACGGGAAATTTATTCTAGTTTTAGTATGTTTAATCAAAATTTGATTTGACTTCCGGGCACCGGAGATATCACGGATACTTTGCGGTTATGTCAAATGTGCTAATTTTCTGCAGCTCGTTTTTTTTATGTTACTTGAAAATCAGAAATATTATATTTTTCTTAGAAATTAAAATTTATAACAAGTCTGTCAGTGGTTAAAGATCGTGAATCGGCCCATAAACAACCGAGATATGGCCATTTCCGTAAAATGTAGTTTTTTACCCTATTGCCTGACACTTCTTATGTTGAAAAACTCCTTTTTAATTTATCTGTAACTCTGCGTACCCTTAACCAAATTAGATGCAACTTTTTCCATACGATCACAAATTTATCCTAGTTTTTGGAAGAATAGCGGACATTTCGTTATTTTCCGTAGTTCCGGATTCATTATCGGGAATCGTGAAGGAAGTACCCTACCAGTGTAATGGCCAGAGTTAGAACTGTATCAAACCTGGCTTGCGAAACATCAAACTTCATGATTTTACAAACCAATACCACTGGTAGTCAATCCGAGAGTATTCTTTTACATTGGCCACACCTGGTGACGTTCCGGATTCCGGGTTCCCCCAGGGAAGTGGCCAGATTTCGAATGATGTCAAACCCTGGCTTGCGACACATCAAACTTCATGATTCTTCATGATTCGTGATCAAATTTTGAATAAACATGCTAAAACTAGAATAAATTCCCCATCGAACGCTTCTAGTTTCACGGTTTATTATTCACCGAACTGTATCACTTTGAATCTGGACAAAATTTTGCTAGTCTTCTCCTTTTTGATCATCCCCTGTAGTTGATCAGTATTATCTATATAATAAAAATGAGTTGGGGTTTCCTTTGTCACGATTTAACTCGCGAGCGGAAGGACCGATCGGCGTGAAATTTTGTATGCAGAGATTTTTCGGGCCGGAAAATAATCTTATGATAGTTTGAGACCCCTCTCTTTACTGGAAAGGGGGGCTCCCATACAAATGAAACACAAATTTCTACACAACTCGAGAACTAATCAAGCGAAAGGAACCAAATTTAGCATGTGTGAGTTTTTGAAAGCAAAAAAGGTTTTTATGGTAGCTTGAGACCCCTCCCCACTCTAGAAAGGGAGGCTCCCATACAAATGAAACACATATT
>JAHHFK020001629.1:0-82323 GCA_024533555.2 Aedes koreicus
GACGACTAACTCAAATAGCTCCGAGATCGCGCTCAACGAAGTGATTCCACGATAATTATTCATTTCTCATTTGCTTCCTTTCTTGTGGACAGGAAACATATGTGCAAATTTCCAACAGGATGGGAACACTCCTCTTGCGACGGACATTTGGAATAGGCGAAGCAACGGTGTCAGTAAGCAGGTAATGTGTCTCTTCAGGAATACTGACGGAACACCATCGGGCCCAGGATTGTAGGACGACTTAAGTTGTTTTGCGGCGGTTGTAGTCATGTTGGCGTTGATATCGATTGTACCCAGAGCTTGGCAGTATAGTGGCACATTGTTTGCTGCTGATGTAACGTGTTCATCAGTCAATCTCTCGCCAGAGAAAACTCTGGAAAACTTGTCGTTAAACAGGCGGCACATCTCCCGGGGGGATGAAGCAACTTCACCGTCTAGCACCATCGAAGGTGGTAGGCCAGACTCTCTGCGCTGCTCGTTTACGTGCTTCCAAAAAGGCTTCGGATGCGACCTGAGTTTGGACTGAATCCCTCGTAAATATGACGAGTAGCATCGACGGCTAACTCGCTTGAACTCATGATTGAGCCTGACGTAGTGGTTTTTCAGCGCAAGCGTACGATATTTAGTGAATTTTCTCAAAGTCGCTCTCTTAGTCGATTTCAGTTTTCGAAAGTCGCTAGTTTGCCAAGGAAGGTGCGACCGATTTCAGTTCTGTTGACGGCAAATGAAAGCTACAACATTCCCATAGAACGCTATTGATTTTTTTTTTATTCGGACATTTCGTTACGAAGATATGAACGAAACAGTACTTGACGGCCTATTATAATAGTAATCAAACAGTTTAGTCTCCGATTACATACTGAGCTATTTGTGTACCGATTTTAGTTTAGTTAGCGGCAAATTGAAGTTATAAAATCTTCAAATAACTGGTCAAAATTTCATTATGATTGGATAATCCTTCATGGAGATAGGACCAAAACAATACCTGAGAGCACATAATTGTGAAAATAAACTCGTGGCAGTTCCAAACCTAACAAGACCACTCACCCCAATCGATGCCGCTTGTATTCTATTGTTCCGCATCTGGTGCGTTGTATAGCACATACAGCGGACTATCCATACTATGCGATTCTATAGAATTAGAGCAGGATCGATTGGCTTGAGTGATCCGGTTTTGAACTGCAACGAGTATATTCGAAAATTACACAATGTCTCCATTTTCTTTAACTACACAATTTTCAACGAACATGTACTCATTAAGCATTTTGAATCCATATAGATAATCAAAATTGACGCTTAGGATTGTCTTATAATTCATTCTATGGACTGATTATATAGAATTTCTAATATTTATGTAATTTCCCCTAACATGAACAGGTCGTTAAAGACTATTAATGGCAATATTTTAATCACCTCGATGAACAATACGTGCAGGATTGACAAATAGTTCATTCTATAAACCGAATGTATGACATGTCGAATATTCCTGGTTCTTCCTGGAATTTCTGATGAAAATATGTATTCAGTACCATATTGGCCACTTTTGAATTTGTAATTCTGGTAGAGTGTAAGAAGGGTTCAGTCTCACCATCGGTGGATTAATGCGGGTTTTTTTTTTCAGAGAAATGGCTAAGCTCTTCAAACAGCCGGGGGACTACAAGAATTTCACTTATATATTTGTTCTTGATTTTGTTTCTTTTCAGGCAACTAACAAATTATTTATTTCTACCAAATTTTGAAGACAATATCTACTATCCTGTTTTTTATGTTTTTTGTTTTGTTTTTTTTTTCGTTATGCTTATCTCTTTTCAGTCACAACTCTTTCTCTCTAAATTTTCCCTATCAATCTCCTCCTATCCCTAACCAATTCACGGAAGCTAATGGGATAACGGAGCCCGTTAGTGAAAGTGGCGGCATGCTATACGGATTAGTATGCACGAGCGCTTAGGCTATGTAGGTTCTCACTCTGGTTAGGAGCAGATCGATGGGTAGATGCCTGCCAGGGTGGGGGCTGATCAATAACAATAACAATGTTGCATCCGGCATTTTCTCGTCAAACGAATGTCGCACAAAGGTTGAGAATTGCACGAGTTATCGATTCACCTTGTGTTCTTTGAAGCGATCTATTGAATGCTGGGACCGCTGGAATTCCTATTCATCTAATCTAACCGTTGCATATTCTGGTCTGTAAATAATGAAGAACTATAAATGACTATATTTCTATATTTTTGAGACAAATTTTTTGAACGAGGCTATGTGCAAATTATGTGTAGAAGAATCAGTGGGGTTGATTATGAGACACGACCGCAAAGTTGACGTAGACTACATTGAACCATTTGATGCATTAAAATGTTAAATATGTTAGATAAGACAATCATCTCCGCAAAATATTGGAACGCAGGTGCTCTTCTTATTGGACTTTCGATTGGCATAAGCAAGAAAGTATGTTAGAAAATCCTATTATTCGCTCTTTAGAAATTATTTGGTGGCCCTGAAAAGGGACGTTTGGTTTGAATGTTGTTGTGATAAAAGTTCAACAGTTGTTTTGGCTGTGATGGGTGTGGTGATATTATCGACCAGCTGAAGACCATTATGCTTATCGCGTTAAAGATTTGTGTGGGTCTGTTAAGAAACTCAAAGTAAAAAACTGATAATTTCTATAATTGAATTGATAGTCGCGAAAATTTCCAACTCATTGAAAAAAAAGCATCGAAACCCTATCGAGACTATAGACCGGACAACGCAAAATCATACAATCTGCCAACCCTGGAAAATGTTATAAATTTGAGCAATTGATCTGGCACCACTTGTATTTGTACAAACTTGAAGTAAACAGCGCAATACGCTAAAAAAAAAAGATTCGGTTTCGATGTTGGTAGTTTGTTTTGATTCCGTTTGAAGATATTTATAAAGAAGCATAGTGAAAATGCCGTGTAAAAAATGAATTGTTTGGAGCGAAATTGTGGCAATAACTCGCTATGTGAAGTGAATTCTGTGGGTTTCTTCCGGTTTCCAAAGAAAGATAATATAAAGCAGAAATGGCTTGCATTCTGCGGCTTTCGGCAGATTTTCAGATTCTAGGAAGCCATAGGCTGTGCAGTGTAAATACAAAATACTATAATTTGTTTTCTCCATTACTAATTATAACAAATATATCCAGTTACATTTTCTTGCTAGTGATCTCTACTTCGATATGAAAGGAAAGACTCGAAAAGTCCAGGATGCTGTTCCGTTTTATGACAATGTCACGCATTTGAGTACCAAGAAGCGAAAGAGTCATTTAAAGTGCTCGAAGCAGTGATTAATAGCTCAAAAACAAATTACCTCGTTATCATGTTCATAGCATATCCAAGGTTTAAATAGATCCTGTTGTTTGAATTTTGTTTGATTGACGTTCTTCACTAGTTTTGATCAAATTTTTCATGCACTATGGCTAGAACACGTCGCATTTGTAAGTCGGGTCCTGATGCAGTTCATCGTAGATTGCGTTCAAGTATCGTTCGATGCTGAGGGCCAGCAGGCTGCAAGAGGTTTTCCGGTATAAACTTCAAGTCTTTCCGCTGGCCATTTTCTGGTACTCGTAATAACCTCAAATAATGTAACCATAGCCTCAACAACAGCTAAAATGGTTTGTACTACAATTTCGAGACTTAATGTATCATTTGTAAAATCGATAATTGATAGTGCTGTGAAATACACGTTGAAATGATTCATTTTTAGTAATCCAAACGGAAAAAAAATACACCGAAAATACTTACATTTACTGAATATGGAAGTGGAAAATCCCTTATTTGTTCATAATTGGCTTTTGTCAAAACAATACTTGATCACAATACTTGCTCCTTTAAAGTGAATCAAAAGTTGACAGTCCGTTTGGCTGCATTTTTTGACAGGTCGTTTGGCTGCATAAGACAATTGTCTATATACAGTGTCTATAATCGAGACATGATACGGTATTTAGTATTCAGTTTTAAATGTTTTCGTGATTTGCCATACTATCCTTGCCGTGAGTTTGCAAGATGGAGCCGTGCCGTTTAATTTTCCGAGCCGCGTTTGCAATTGTACACATCGTTTAGTGTTTTCGATGAATGAAGGGAAAACTGAAACTATTACTTAGCCACCACTGGATGCAAACTGACGAGAATATGCAACGGTTAGATGAGATCAACAGAAATTCCAATCAAACGAACACTTTAGCTCGGAAAATCGAATTGGTTGTCCTGAAAAGGACGGATTATAGATGGGGAGCTGGAATGTGTGGCCATGTAAGTCATCTGTGGAAGCAATTATCACTTGTGAATTGTTATAAGAATGTTGTGAACGAGAAAAACGATCTACTGGAGTGGTCTAACAAATCCAAGGAGGCACTCAAACGGTGTAAACAATCGCTGGCGACTGCTACACTTCTGCATTACCCTGACACAACAAAGTCGTTGAGCTTGTCAATCGATGCATCCCGTATTCGATGCATGGTGCTGTCCTTCAACAGTTCAGTAAGGTATGCTGGAATCCATTAGGCTTCTATTCAGAAAAAATCAGCTCATCTCAGCAGAATTACTCCACTTTCGGTCGGGAGTTCACAGCAATCAAATTGTCTGTGCAATATTCCCGTCATATGTTGGAGGGAAGATAGTTTGTGATATTCACCGATCAAAAACCGCTCCCCGCCGATCGGTTCAGAAAGGGGTATGGGCGCGTTCTGCCGACTTGGTCGCGGAAAGATTTTTCATTAAGGCCTAACTGACAAACGTAAACAACGGCTTCTTAGGGCGATTTCATGTGTGAAAAGCCTGCCACATCAACGTTCAAAAGTGCTTGAACGAAATGGACAGCTTGTAATGATCACTTGAAGGTGTGATGGGGGATCATTGCCTTGATATTCCCAAATGTAGCACGTGGTAAAATGTTTCTTGTCTTCTACAACTGAACGTGATGGAATTGAGTAAACGAGTGGAAACTCATCGGGAATGATCTCTCATATGCATCCGTCGAACCATTCTGAACAGCCGTTGTGAGAATATCACCTTGAAAATCTCACATGCGAATGGCTGGTCACCAATTACTAAAACTTCTCTCATTTCTCCTGTTCCCTTCCTTGTCCCATGACCGCGAGCAGTACAATATGACACTTCGTGAGTCTGGATCTGCAGTACTGAAGTCAGCTTTTCAAATGCAGAAACACGGAGACGACAACCTGGACCCTACATCAAAGGGAAATTGAAGCAATAAGTAAAGAACGCTATATAACCAACAAACAATATGTAACTAGCGATTTGAAATTGGTTCACTGTTGTAGAACCCCTAGGTCCGAAGTGCACCTTGCAGTCTGCACCTTGCTGTACACTCTTGCGCTTTTCAGTACCTTTCGGTACTAGTATCTTTGGCTTTGTTTTGATTCGCTATGTTATTTTGACAGAATTTTTGAGGATGTGTTGGTGCGAGTTACATTATTAGGGGCGAATCATTAAGCTTGGGACCAGTGTGCTAGTACTTCCTGAGCCAAAAAATATATTCATTTTCTTCCTGACTATCCAGCCGCTGATATAACCCTAACCAGTTTTACTTTCAGCCAAATTTTCTAACACAAGCTTCAAGGTAAGATGATTTCAAAATCAAGGTAAGAAATCATATTAACTTCTTTGAATTTTTCATATATTTATATAACACCATATGTTGGGATGAAGGGAGGGACCATCAGAGCACCCGATTGAAGCGATTAGGACAAGCGCTAACTTGTTTCTGGAAGGAGATTTTTTCTAGACCCCTGTAGCTTTGGGTTGCGCGGATCGACAAACTGACAAGAAACTGAGTCTTCACGTTTGATCAAGAATTCATAACGACCGATTCAAATGTGCAGCGATCCCATCTGTCAAAACCTATAGAATAATTTTATCTAGATAAAATTAATTTGTCCAAAATTGCTCAGACATGAACCTTCTCATCAAGTTCCCAAGCGTGTTCGTGGCTTCAATCAACGTTCTTAGCGAACACGTGCGCACTGATTTGGCGAAGATGCGGCATCTGCTAGTATGTCAAAATATCATGCCGGCGTTCGCCCGATATTGACACGATGTATTGACGTGCAATGATATACCACATAGTAGCATCAAAACTGACAGATTTGCTAGTGGCTAGTGCTTATTGTTATTTGGCGATTTCTGTTATATGGACGGTTATCGAATTTTACACACGCTGAGATTCAAGCTTAAATGGCTGTGGTAGGACTAAGCTAATAAATGTAAGCCATATACTTTTTAAGACAAGGCTCAACATTTATAAATTTGTCAATAGTATGTGGCCCAAAATCAATTATGTCCTTCATAGGAATCGATGTTTAGAAATATTTCCGATCGATTGGTGTAAGAATTTTAAATCTTTGAAGAAACTACTGAGATATTAACACTCAAAACCTGACCACTTGTCGTGACGGTCACAATTCGATTTGTTTTTTTAAATTGTACCCCAGTATAGAAAACAAAGACGTAGTCCTACGTCAAAATGCGACTGGTGTTCGCATTTTGACGTACGTATTGGTAATATCTATGTATCCCACACATGAATTTTTGCAATTTGATCAAGAAATGATATCTATTTGTAATTATACACACTTCCTATGTGTACAAATAATCGCTATGTGTGGCTACACATACTTTTTACTTGCCACATAAACTTCATATGTGTATCTCAGAGGGTTCTGTTTATGTGTGAAAAAATGAATATTATCGGGAATTTTACATGGATTTTTGCCAATAAACACGTGTAGATTTTCACCCGTGCACTCGACGCATTATTCGAAATTCTTAAGGCTTGCCCACAATAGATACGTTTCCGTTCCATTGACGTAAATTTGACAGAAAACCTATGGAAAAACTGTAAAATCAGCCTTTAATTGCCCTGATAAAAAATTACCTTAAATCAACGATATCACAAATTCTCCAACAATTTCTTTAATGGTTTGGATGATGCCCCAAATAGGTCGTTAAGAAAAACAACCACACGAGATTTATTAGGGTGCCCCAGGGGGTTAGTCACTCTGCCATGTTGTGTTTGTGTTTCAATGTGTCGGAAGGTGTTTCTGTGTTTCAACTTATCTGTCAATACTACAATCGAAATGTTATGCTTATTGGCAACCATGGACCTTTTTGGCGATTAATTCACGCACACTTATGCATCATCTAAATCACATCAGTGCAAGCAAGAGGGAAACTAAACAGTGAGAAAACAAACAATCTATTCGTGTAAGTGGTGCCAGATATGAATTTCTCTTTCATGTGGTGGCGAATGTGTTTGAAATGTGGCTGCTTGTGTTTTTTAGAGTGGTAACACAAGGTGGCCGAGTGACTTACCCCGGGGCTGCACACTTAATCATTTTTACCGGGCTCGGTTAACAAATTACCGATTTCTCAACATCTGAGCTCTCGGTGATCACCTCGGTAATCAATATAGACTACTGATTCCTCGGTACTGCATAACCTTTAGCGATATGTCAAAAATTACCGAACTGATCTTCAAAATTAACTGAACAGTCTTTAAAAAAAACCGAGCATGTCGCCACACCAATATATTCAATTACCGAGAACCTTTGTATTATTTTAACAGTTTTTTTTGTAATTTATTACCGACAGATCCGTAAAATTGCGGAATATCTGTAAAATATCGAATGACATGTTAGTTTATGCCCTCATTTTTTGCGGTGATAATAAAAAAAAAGTTCATAGGCTAGAAACTTGTTCTTAGTTCAACTTTTATTCGTTCCAATAAACTTCATACAATGCACACAAAAAAAATTATTCCAAATGCAGTTTGAATCACAAACGTTTCAAACTACTCATTTGAAACCATTCATTGGAATGATCGGAAAAAATTATCGCCAGTGGTGGACAACACACCGATGTTCATTATGGCTGCAAAAATAAAGGAATAGAACTGTTTGTTCTCAGGACTCACATCGCAATTAAAGACGTGAATTGCTTCGCATAAAATGCGGAAGCAATTCGCGATGTTTGTTGTTACATTGATGGACCACTCTTTCCAAACAATTATGCCTTCATCATTTTCTCCAGATTTTACGTAAAGCATTGGCGTATTAGTGCCCACAGCGGAACCATGCATCTGTAGAAAAGATCAAAATTGAAATTAAGCAGTTATATTCTACATGGATTTTGGGTTATCTGTACCTCAATCATTTCAACAATACCATCAAGAGGGTTTTTCTTAATTGCTGTCTCACTCTTCGATCGCTTGACTCCACGAGACGGATTCTTCATTCGGATTATGGCCAACGCTCGAAGAAAGTCTAAAAGTTACCAATTTTGTCAATAATATCAAGAAATTCAAATTTTCATATGAAGTTTGTTCCGGATGATTCCTCAATCATAACAGCTTCGAAAGTTTGGTCGCCGTTGAGGCTCTCTTCACTCAAATCAAGTTTTTTTAAGCGTAAAGTTGCTGAAGGATGCTTTTCCATTATGTGCCGTTTTAAAGACGACCAATGGGTATATCTTAGAACACACCCGGGAAAAGTACAGTCAAAAAATGAAGCATCGGGCAAAAAATCTGCCTTTCGGATGTGCCATCCAATGTGATGGCTCAATCCATCCAAATAACCTTGGACAGGTCGATGATAGAAGAAGCAAACGATCGCGTCAACCATTTTCTGCAGTTTCAAATACAAAGATAAAAATAAATCATAAGTTAACTTACTAAACATTTCAGCAATGCCGCTGTCCACTTCAACAAGCGAGTTTAAAATTACCTCCATTCCGAAATCTGTAAAATACTTTGCTCGGGGAAAAACACGCGTTTACTTAGAAGCGTTCACTTGATAACTGAAATTTATAAAAAATGGCGTCATATAGAACGTTGAATAAGTCATCCGCAAACTAAGAGTTTGGAATATATATTGACGATAGCTCGGTAAAACGTATTTTTTTGCTGAATGTTCGCTACACAGAATTACTGAGTTTGCAAAAAGTACCGAGTTTTTTCTGAAACCGAGATAATTCGGTTATATGTTTTACCGACATCTGTATTTTATTATATTTTACAGAAAACCCAGTAATAATATTTACAGAAATCAGTAAATGTTGTACAAAAAACTGTTCTCTCAGTATAAATTCATTTTAACCGAATAAAATCAGCAAAAAATATTACCGAGCTGAAATTATGGATTTAAGTGTGTGTGTAGCGAACATTCAGCAAAAAATACGTTTTACCGAGCTATCGTCAATATATATTCCAAACTCTTAGTTTGCGGATGACTTATTCAACGTTCTATATGACGCCATTTTTTATAAATTTCAGTTATCAAGTGAACGCTTCTAAGTAAACGCGTGTTTTTCCCCGAGCAAAGTATTTTACAGATTTCGGAATGGAGGTAATTTTAAACTCGCTTGTTGAAGTGGACAGCGGCATTGCTGAAATGTTTAGTAAGTTAACTTATGATTTATTTTTATTTATGTATTTGAAACTGCAGAAAATGGTTGACGCGATCGTTTGCTTCTTCTATCATCGACCTGTCCAAGGTTATTTGGATGGATTGAGCCATCACATTGGATGGCACATCCGAAAGGCAGATTTTTTGCCCGATGCTTCATTTTTTGACTGTACTTTTCCCGGGTGTGTTCTAAGATATACCCATTGGTCGTCTTTAAAACGGCAACATAATGGAAAAGCATCCTTCAGCAACTTTACGCTTAAAAAAACTTGATTTGAGTGAAGAGAGCCTCAACGGCGACCAAACTTTCGAAGCTGTTATGATTGAGGAATAATCCGGAACAAACTTCATATGAAAATTTGAATTTCTTCATATTATTGACAAAATTGGTAACTTTTAGACTTTCTTCGAGCGTTGGCCATAATCCGAATGAAGAATCCGTCTCGTGGAGTCAAGCGATCGAAGAGTGAGACAGCAATTAAGAAAAACCCTCTTGATGGTATTGTTGAAATGATTGAGGTACAGATAACCCAAAATCCATGTAGAATATAACTGCTTAATTTCAATTTTGATCTTTTCTACAGATGCATGGTTCCGCTGTGGGCACTAATACGCCAATGCTTTACGTAAAATCTGGAGAAAATGATGAAGGCATAATTGTTTGGAAAGAGTGGTCCATCAATGTAACAACAAACATCGCGAATTGCTTCCGCATTTTATGCGAAGCAATTCACGTCTTTAATTGCGATGTGAGTCCTGAGAACAAACAGTTCTATTCCTTTATTTTTGCAGCCATAATGAACATCGGTGTGTTGTCCACCACTGGCGATAATTTTTTCCGATCATTCCAATGAATGGTTTCAAATGAGTAGTTTGAAACGTTTGTGATTCAAACTGCATTTGGAATAATTTTTTTTGTGTGCATTGTATGAAGTTTATTGGAACGAATAAAAGTTAACTCAGAACAAGTTTCTAGCCTATGAACTTTTTTTTATTATCACCGCAAAAAGTGAGGGCATAAACTAACATGTCATTCGATATTTTACAGATATTCCGCACTAATTTTACGGATCTGTCGGTAATAAATTACAAAAAAAAACTGTTAAAATAATACAAAGGTTCTCGGTAATTGAATATATTGGTGTGGCGACATGCTCGGTTTTTTTTAAAGACTGTTCAGTTAATTTTGAATATCAGTTCGGTAATTTTTGACATATCGCTAAAGGTTATGCAGTACCGAGGAATCAGTAGTCTATATTGATTACCGAGGTGATCACCGAGAGCTCAGCTGTTGAGAAATCGGTAATTTGTTAACGGCCGGTAAAAATGATTAAGTGTGTAGTGGACCCGGTTAAAATATTGAGATCTGGATCTTTGACGACCATTACATGGCTTTTACAGAATTGAAGCGCTTCACAGGTTGAAATAATCATTATATTTGTGCACAATGTGGTGCTTGATAGAGAATTTTACTTTTCTAGTTTATAGACGAGTTAGATTTATCGACAAATTTATTTAAATATACAGTACTTTCTCTATTCCAATCTATAAAACTTCACTATTTTTTATTAATAATTCTTTTGGAATGTCAAATAATTTCAGTTGAAATTTATCACTCTCATATGCCTTTCACATAGAAGGATGTGACTGTTCCAATGAATATAAGCTCGACTGTTTATGTGTTTTTCACATAGCAATTATGTGAAAACCTACATGGAAAATAACTATATGTGTTTTCAGATAAATTTTACATGATTTCTCGGTTCAGTGTGCCATACAAAAATTAGTATTTTTTACCCATTAATGAGTACTCGAATTTTGCAGTGTACACTAATTAGATCGACTAAACGCACTTCATCCGTCATAACATTTTTAACTTTATCCTTTGCCATGCACTCTGTGTGATACCGGCTAAAATTCGCGTGATAAACAGTAATTTTGATTTGCATTTATCAATTTCCACTTTAAGTAGCATATAGCAATTTAAAATGTTTATTCGTCAAATTCCTCGCCTGGTAAACGCTCGACAAAATGCATTTCGAATGTATTGTAGCGATCCTGGACGTATCGAAAAAAGTAAGTTTCCTCCTAACGTTTCTTATCCTTAATAAGTCATGGTTAATTTACATTATCCATATCGAAAATTGCAGCCGTAAACAGCGTTACACTGTTGGGACGCGTTGGAGCCGACCCTCAGAAGCGCGGCAATGATGCTCATCCAGTGGTCACTTTCTCACTGGCAACTCATTCAAACTATCGGTACGAGTCCGGCGATTGGATGCAGAAAACCGATTGGCACCGAGTAGTGGTGTTCAAGCCAGCTCTGCGAGACGCGGTGATGGCTTACCTCCGAAAGGGTCAACGAACAATGGTCACCGGAAAGATATCCTACGGAGAGATAACAGATCAGGAAGGAAAACAACGACCCACAACAAGTGTAATTGCAGACGATGTCATTTTTTTGCAGAACCAAAGTCAGTAGCAATTTTGCATTCGTAATAGGCGATCTAGCAATAGTTTGATGCACAGTTCAAATAATAGACATTAGGTTTCTATATTTTCACAAATACAGTGTTAAAAGTTAATTACATATTAAATAATCGGCTGTAAACAATTCCTTCGAAAGCCATATCCCAGAACAGACTATTACCAGACTATGGAACAGTTACGTATAGATAATCCGACGCGGCTGGGTAGCGAGTGGCATACTGAGTAACAGATCCCCGCCCCTTCCCATTTCCACGTTGTCTCTTTCTATCCCTATAAGATCTATCTATATAAATTAAAAAAATAACTGTGCCCCGAACGGAAACCTGATTTAGGATCGTATGTGATTACAGTGCTATTTATTTTGTTTCTGTAATTTGTTGAAAATCATTATTTTAATTAGCTCTTAAAATATGTCATTTTGATTCTGATCTTGTGCCTTTTATCCCATAAATCAATATTGACGTTTTCGTGATGGTGAATGTTGTAAACTTTTCTTTTGTGTTAACATCAATTTAAAGTTCCGGTCCGCTTCCTAGCATCTTGCTATGAAGTACCTGGTGGTTAGTCACCCACCAAATTTTGGTAAACCGACTGCTTAGAATTATCTCAAATTGTAATATTCCGCCCACTATATCACAAAATATTGCGAGTAGTTGAACGGATTGGAGATAAGGAAAGCATTGGGTGTAGCACCAAGTCTCCCCCGGTTGGTACCAAATTAATGAGCGTAGAAATCAATAGAATCAATATCAGTTACTAATGCTATGACGGGCCACCAATCGGAGGGGCGGCCCAACTTGTCTTATCTCTATTTGCAGGATATCCACAGAAAAGAGGGCATACCGCTGCTCATGCCTAACTATTACCTACACCGGCTGAAAAAGCGATCACCATTCGTTTACGATGATTAGCTCATGCCGCACTATTTGGGGTGCGGTGCAACTGGCGTTCGATGTTCTGTTGCTTGAAGGAGCGGTCCCATGCTTTTGGCGTATAGTGCTAGTTTCATACTTTCAGCGTATCCAAAACGAACCCTGCTGCTGACCTTTTCCCAACTATCCAACACCCCAGTGATTTCTCGTGGAAGAGGATTTCTCGGCTTCCTTCAAAGCGAGTATCACGTCAACACGTTCCTTCCGATTCCCTACTTGACCAGCATTCGGGCACGACCGGCGCCGGTATTGCTTCATAATGGGTCACCAGTTTTTACACATTGAGGATGTATGTTAGTCCCAAACATTATCTACACTGAAAATAAATCAATAATTTTTCTTATTAAAATTGGCACTTAAATCGGTCCATTTTTGCTTCGAATTGAAATCATGTGAGCCAGTATGATTTTCATTTGCCGCACATAATTTTTAACACCCGTCACTTAATACACAGGTTCGTTTCCAATGCGACTGATATGGTCCAAACATAATTTTCAATGGGGCGAGATATGTCATTCAAGTGTGTTCCCAAGTAACCACAAGGCTACAATAGCATGCATATATAGGGCATATGCATTACGTCTAGTGCATCATTCCCAAGTAACCACAAGCATTATATTATTGCACTTATTCAACCCAAAATCAACATCGGTAATGCGGGATCGCATCATTTCAACAGTTGTCAAGTAATGAAGCGTTAGATTAGCTTAAGAATGTAGTGATGCATTACCAATGCAATAATGCTACTTTAGCAATGTCGTATGGCATTACAAAAGATATAGCATTAGTTCGATCTTAGTGGGGCCCTTTTCAGCTTTAATCCAATTGGATTAAAGCTGAAAAGGGCCCCACTAAGATCGAACTAATGCTATATCTTTTATCTTTTAATCAATTTGTGTTGAAAAAAAAAAAAACAGTGACAAAATAAAGTGCCCACAGTGGCTACAGAAAACATAAATTAAAGTAAAATAAAAGCATTTCAATAATGGATGTGTCCTCCTTTGGCCTTCAGGACCTCCTGCAAGCGCTTCGACATGCCCTCGACCAGGTACTTTAGGTACCTGTGGATCTAGCTCTTCCCAGGCGCGCTCCAGGGCTTCAAAATAGTTATTTTTATTGGTAACACCAGTTTTGTCAACCCTGGCATCGAGAATCGCCCACAAATTCTCGATGGGATTGAGGTCCGGGCTTTGTGGAGGCCATTCCAGCAGTTTGATCCGACAAGACCGGAAGAAAGACTTGGTCTTCTTGGCAGTATGCTTCGGGTCGTTGTCCTGCTGGAATACAAACTTCTCTTCAAGGCCCGTCTGGATCAGCGAAACCTCCAGATTTTCTCGCAGGATGTTGATGTAAGAATCTGCCGTCATTATCGCGTCGATTTTCACAATGCTTCCCACTCCACCCCACGAAAAACACCCCCAGACCATCACATTTCCTCCTCCATGCTTCATCGTGCCTTGGATGTGGCGCTCCTGAAGCTCCTCTCCCGATCTGCACCAAACACGAACCCGCCGCTTTCGGTTAAACAGCTCGAATTTTGATTCGTCCGTCCAGAGAACCGTTTTCCAGAACTCTAGGGGCTTATCAGCATGCTCCTTAGCAAACTTAAGCCGTTTGGCTTTGTTTGCCTTGCTGATAAATGGGCGCTTCCGGGAAAGTTTGCTATTCAACCCCTGTGCTACGAGACGGCGACGAACAGTTCGACCGGAAACTGATAACTGAAGGGTTTCCTGGATCTCGCGGACAGTTACCTTCGGGTTCTTCTTGACTTCGCGCATGATCTTGGTGTCCGTTCTCGCATCCGTTTTCCGCTTCTTGCCTCTGCCAGGGTGATCCACCACTGATCCAAACGTTTTAAGCTTCAGAAGATTTTTTCCAACCGCTGCCTTACTGATACCCCAACAAACATCGGTGTTGAATTAGAGCTTGTTCAAGCAAATTTGGAGAAGCTATTCAGCTTTTTCTTCTAGAATAGCTGAACAGCTTCTCCAAATTTGTTTGAACAAGCTCTAATTCAACACCGATGTTTGTTGGGACTGTACTTCTTAGCGACAGCCCGGTGCGATTCACCGTTTTGTACATCACGAACGACCAATTTTCGGATACACAAGGGAATTGCTTTTGAAAGCACTGCATTCTCCATTTTTTTTTTCAATTGAATCAAATGCGATCACGTATACAAATGCACCAGGTTGAGCCGTTTGCTTCAAAACATATCAAAATATCAAAACATAAACAATCGAGGGGTCTTCCAATGGAAACTTATCGAAAACATATCGATTTTTGAAGTGGGCACTTTATTTTGTCACTGTTTTTTTGTTCAACACAAATTGATTTTTATTTTCTTTAAGTAAAACTCCTTTTTTCAGTATT
Source organism: Aedes koreicus (assembly GCA_024533555.2). NCBI lineage: Eukaryota > Metazoa > Arthropoda > Insecta > Diptera > Culicidae > Aedes > Aedes koreicus. The sequence continues at coordinate 15,232 of JAHHFK020001629.1, forward strand.
TCATAAGTGAAACTTAAAAAGAATATAAAAAATAAGATAATAAAAAAATACAGTGTGTTTACTTTAATTTGAACCAAGTAAATGAGAGGAATTGAAAAAACGATGAGGTGGGCACTTTATTTTGCCTATCAGTGTAAGTTGAAACACAGAAACTCTTCCGACACCAGGGGGTTAGTCACTCTGCCACGTTGTGTGTGTGTTTCAGTGGATACCCTAGTGGCCCGAGGTAGACAACCCTCCCGCGAAGTAAGAGATGTTTTGGGAATGCGTGATCTCCCCTACATGCATGCGATTTACGAATTCCTTTGTTTGTCTGATCTAAGAGTGTAATGTCATCACCCCCTCTCCTCTAGTCTGATAAATTCCCTGCCATTGTGTCCCAGTTATACTATCCTTTTGTTTCCGTGCTACTTGTACCTGCCCAGCAAGCAGTGTCACCCATCTGCGGCTTAGTTTCTGAAAGGGACTACAGGGACCGTGGATTTGGTAGATGTCGCAACCATGAGCAGCAACCAATACCTTCAATTAGTTACCTAGCCCCTTCCAAACGATAATGTGACCCATTAACCTCGAGCTAGCCACGAGTAATTGGCACCCCATTTTACTAAAATTGAAAAATTATACATTGTAAATAACAATATTGAATATCGGCTCCGTAAAGTGTTACACACGCCTGAGCCTAACAAATAAACGAACTAATTAAAAAAAAATTTTATTGCACATATGGTTAATTACTCTATGGGTCGTGAATAGTATTTGACCACATTTAATTTAATTTAAGTGCAGCACCAATACAGAGCAATAACTTTGCACTTTGCCCTCGCAGATTTATCACCACTCGGTGTCTTCGTTTTTTTTTCAACCTGAATTCGTCCATACTGCCGATCCAATCAATCCTTTATATCCTTTTCTATCCCATCAATATATGTATACTCTGAGAAAAATTTCATCGTTGTACCGACAATTAAATCATGGTCAGGATGACTATCGCATATAATGGTTTCAATAACCATGAAAATGGTCGAATTTACCACGTTCATGGCATTTTTGACTATGATCATGGTAACAAGGACTATTCCGACATTATGGAAAATGTTGCATCAACTATTTTTAATGGTAATTTTGACCATGGTTTAATTGTCGGTACAACGGTGAAATTTTTCTCAGAGTAGTCATGAATACCAAGAACATATACAATGGTGTAAAGCTCGTTAATAATGTTGTCGGAGCCGGAGGGCAATTCTGGGTGCCTCTGTCTTAAACATTTTAAAATAGGGTTTGCTGACAACGGCTGCCCCCACTTGACATACGGAAGCGGAGAAATAAATACCCCAGAGGAAAAAATATTACTAGCGTCGCTCTCCCGCCATTCTCTTTTATTTTACCGCTAAAACATTCCTCTCACCAACCGGTACAATCTCACGCAATGGTTTCTGGTAACTCGACGGCTTGCAGCTTCGTCAACCGCTTACGCCGCGTTCAGTCTTTAGAAAGCCATCGGCCGGTTAAGCGTCTAGTCTTCGCAAATCTTGTTCCGCTCATTATTTCCTTTCAAGCTCTGTGGTGTGAGTGAATTTTGCTGCTTTGTGTTTCAGCAGACAAGAAATAACGGAAGAAAATCCCATTTCTTTGCCAATTCAAGATTAAATCGCATAGCGAAAAGCTGCCTGGAGTTTAGAAAATCGTGTGTGGCCGAGTATCGATTTTTGTCTCGGTGCTAGTGTGTGGTAGTGTTCAAAGAGCCTTTTCCTCGTGAGTGCGTTAGCAAGCAAGAAAAAAAGATGGCAGCCGTTAGTTTCGACGAAAAAGTCCTTGCCGCAAAAACCATCATTTGCGATATTGAGGGTACTACCTCTTCGATCAGCTTCGTCAAGGTAAGTTCTGAACTTCCGGTTGGATGGGGAAAGGATTTTGAAATACTGGTTTCCTTCAAGCTGGTCTCCATGACGCTTTCCATATTCCCCCAAGTTCCTCTTTACAAGTAAAGCTTCAGATGGGTCTTTTGTTCAATCGGTGCCCCCGGCTTATGAAAAATGTGCTGCGTGTTCCGGGAAATTAGCACCGGATGTATCACTTAGCCCAAGAGCGCAGATATCTGAACATAGTGTGCATGTGTAGAGTCATGTACGTTGCAGGAAAAAAGGAATACGTTGATTTTTCACTCGCTGTGGCTAGCTGCAGATTTCTCTCTTCAATGCCGTTGTTGGAGTGTCATCGATTGGCTTGGGGCTCCGGCTCCGCCGCTTCTCGCACACACGTTAACGATATAGTTTTCTTGATTCATTTTGCTCGCTACATCACCCACAACCGAATGTAGCATATTATGGCGTGCACATTTTTCAAGATACACATCTGCCAGCATCTTAAATGGCCGATACCAACATGAATATTCATGTAAAAATGTGAATCCTAGTGTTTTCAAAAACTACCGGCTTCTCGGAGCTTTTCTAAGCTCGTTTCCATTTTTCGCTGACACCTGCATAGGATCTAAATAACCAGTGTTGCCAAGTGAATTGGTAATATTTTACCGTTTAGCAATTTTTGTTTCATTGTTTTACTGTTCTGTATACCTAGCGTTTTGAAATGACCCAATGACACTCTTTTTCTATTATTGCTGGCAACACTGATACACAATTTGCGCTTCTGCCACGCAAACAGTCAAACGTTAGTGAGTTCTGTGTGAGTGACCTTTGTGAACCTTTTGATTGCTGTTCTAGACAAACATGTGAGAAAGGGATATGCACGAGAATATTATTAATTTACTGATAATGTTTTGCATGCACCACTGAAATCCATTTTAGTCCAATCAAATAATAGTTTGATGGAAACAAAGGCACAAAATAAGTTCGTTTAAGTAGCTATCTCTATCTTCTAGGAATATTTCGCATCATCGATAAATATCAATAAAATTAACTCAATTTTCGGGGGCTGTGTACTAAGATTAACTTACTATACTTATACTGAGAAAGGCAATATGAATAAAGATTTTGAACACCTTGTTTAAAAAATCAAGTGGTTTAAAACTCCTTGGAAGTCGGCCCAGGTGAATGTGAATATATTGTCAAAGCCAATGAATGCAAGTGACAAAAATCTGTGATATGTGACGGGTACCTTCTTTCAAAAATATGCTAAACACTAACTTACATGAGCCTTCTAAAACAGTGGTGGTTAATCAAGTGCCTTGGATCACATTGCGCCAATGTTCCGGACATCGCAGGGGAAGTGACAATTTTGGATTTAGACTAAAATTCCATCTTGCGATAACTTGAATTCATCAACAAATTTCTTGGTGATCCACCCAAGTACCCATGATCACATTAGTCATATTAAATGGCACGTAGAATCCAGTAACCGGATAAGGATTAGAAAATGGCCAGAAATTGATCCTAAGATCACCTATTAGCTACATGTTGTACATTCAAGAGATTAAAGTTTAATAGTTTCATCCAATGTAGACAATTCATAATTTCAGATCCAAGTTTGAAATAAGAACTTGGTGTAAAGAACAGATAGTTTAAACAGGAAAATATAAAATCAACATATTGTAATTTTATCAGATTTACCGAGAGGAAGAATAAAGTTTATATCTTAGCCTTATGAAAAATAAACTACAACAGCTAAGATCATGCTCTTCTGCAAGGCTTTTCCTATCGTGCTGCAAAGCATTGAACCTGCAGTATACAAAAAACCGGTTCGTTGCTTTTCTCGTTCTCTTGGTTTTATTGGCTCTTCTGCTTCTGAATCATCTCCTCTCCACTACGCACTTTAAAGCTGTTTTCATCTTCCTCCAGTTTGTTGGTGCGGATTCGCCAACATGAAACATGTTAGAGAGAACGACACAATCCGGGCCCTTCCGCTTTTTCCTACCTTAGGAATTCTACCTACACATTGGACAAGCTTTCACAGAAACAGCATAGAGCTGCTCGTAGCTGTTGTTGTAGGTTACCGGCCGGCCGGCGAATAGAATCAATTCTGTGTCGTCGTGAAACCAGTATCTTCTTTTGGCGGTCCTTTCGTTGGAGTGCGCGATAGAAGCCAGGCGAATGAACATACATAGGAAGGTGCTGAGCAAATTTCTTATTGGTGGCGCTCGCTCTTGTTCTGCATGCATCTGAATTGGTTCATCAATGAGTGTGTGTTTGTCGATTGTTCGGGCTAAAGGTAAATAATTTATGTGAACACTGGAAATGTTAATTATCTTTCGACTGGATGGAGTTTCTGTAGTTGCCCGCTGCGGGGTGTTCTCTCATCCGCAGCCGTTCGGAAATGTGTAGGCAAGCAAGATACAGTGATACAGCATTGTATACTTGTGCACACCAAGAACGTATGGTTTTGTGACGCTGATTCTCGGAAGAGTGTTTTGTATTGGTTTGGTTGTATGAAAACGCAAGGCATTAATGCGCAAAACATGGTGAAAATATTCCAGCCAAACTTACGAAAAGGGATTAAGTGTTGCGATAGGAAAATTAAAGCAGCATCTGCTGCAAAGATTTACACAATATTTAGAAATTTACAAAATTAGGTAAAAAAAAAATTAGAACCTACTACACAATGGATAAACATTGATGTCAGTGACTGGAGACTAATAGAAAAAATCGATAATATTAAGATTCAGATAATTTTTTTTTTCAGTTTTCATGTAGCACACTATATTTCTAGGGTTTTTTTTTTTCATTAGGGCGAATCTACAGTTGAGATTCTCTCCGGGCTCGCTCTCTTTCATTCATTACAGCGCCATTATAAAACTTTCGAGAGATTCTTTAGTACAGATCGAAACACAAGAGTGCTGGCTAGGATACTCTACAAATAGTAGAATGAAAAACGTAAAGGTGATTGGTTTATGAATGAAAGAGAGCGAGCCCGAAGAGAACCTCTCATTTGTAGATTCGCCCTAATGAAGAAAAAAAAACCCTAGATTTTTACAAAGCAGCCTTTTTTTAATCTCAGTGGTGACTAATTGTTACGACTGTGATTTTGTGGATCGTACCAAAGCTTCTGGTAGTTAAGGTATGGTATGAATATACAGTGGCGGACTGACAATCAGCGCCTTTGGTCGATTTTCACGCAAAAAAGTCAATTTTGCGGAGTATCGCTGATTAGCATGAAGCCATTTGGGTTAAGGTCATTTAATGACATGCCAAACTCTCGATAATAAAGTAAAACAATCAATTTAAAGACATACTATGTTTTTTTTTCCAAATGGTCGCTTGGCATAATTGTACACTCAAAAAAATCGTAGTGCACGTAATTTTCGTCCACTGCCAAAACCAGTAAAAAACACGTGGCATTCTCGTAAGAGCTACGTGATTTCCACGTAAATCCACATTCTATGTGAAAATCACATAAATGTTACGTGATTTTTTACGTACAATTCACTGGCACGTAATGTTCACCTGATTTTACTGAAGAAGATTTGGTTAGGTGTTCAGGTGAAAGTTACGTGGAATTTCACGTTGAAACAACGTGTTTTTTTTAGTATAGGGAAGAAAAGATATTTTAGAATTGTACTGCTGGTGGAAGCATAACTGTCCCATGTGACATTTGGACAATTTTTATTTTATTTTTTGCCTTGTACTAAAGTTTGGAATTGATCTCATCACTTATCACAGTGAATCCATGATCTAAAAATAACCTGCCTCAGTAACATAAAACTATCCTTCGCTTGACAATTGTGGAGACGCAGAGGTAAACACGGTCTCTAACCAACGATTGTCAAACTAATCATCCTTCCCCCCTCCTCCTCGAAGACCGTGAGGACGTGGCCGGCGCCGGTACTGATCAATAAATAGAATGAACTTGTGAACTTGTACATTGATGATGTAAAGCTACTCCCACGCTCCAACTATGTGGTTCTCTGTGTAATTACACTAGTTCTGATCAGTAACGGAGTAGCAACTACAAAACGCACGGTCCTTTAAAAAAAAATCGAGCGATAACGAAAAATCTCCATACTTTTTCAGCTTGAATACTACCAAGCCCTAACATTTCGACGTCAGTCGAAACCTACATGTGACTACTGGCAGAAACGACTGCCATCGGTTAATTAACCAGAATTCACAAACGAACGATAACCAACGAACTATTCCACAAATTGTTCTGATGGTTGTTACGCAAAATAACGCTGTAAAAATTATAGGCTAATTCGGTAAAATCTTAATCAACCCAGCAAGAAAAATGTTAGAGTTAGACGTAGTTAGAACTTTGTTAGAAGTTACCAACATAAAGCTTTAATCACCTGCATGCTTTCAGGAGGAATTTGTTACGCTCCACTGTAATTCTCTTTTCAGCGTGCTTAACCAACATAAGTCGAGATGCCCACTGATCAGGCGGAAGAGTGACATCACATACCATTTTAAAACATGCAAGTCGAAGTCTTACGGCGGGAGGAAAATGTCGACAAGATGTTTTGGAATACATACAGATGTTTCACCTGCGTCACTTCAGTGCGCACCCGGCCTAAAGCTTCATGATTCGGGATCTAACCAGGTGGATTTCAGCGTTGCCAGAGCATCTGTTTATGTGTTTTAAAATAGAATTTCAATAGTATAATTTACGGTAGTAAAAATACTATTTTTCTTATTAACACTCCTAAGGGATGTTTTATAGCTTTAAGGTCTGATACATTCCGTTGCATCGGTATTAAATATTTTCAGAACTAGATTTTTTATTAAAAATTTCACCAAGACGAATGTCTTAAGATATGCTTTATGAATAGCCATTGGCTTGAATTGATTGATTGTCCCTGAACTACAGAGAAGAATATACAGGTTACTTTAAAAAACTAATCCAGTGCAACATTTCCAATGAAAACTATCATTCTATGAATCCTTTTATCCTTCTACAAAAAAAAAATCTGAATTTCAATAGCTTGATACTTGATAGCTTGAGACTCTGGTAATGTTTTGAAAATCACTTTGACAAGATTACTGATCAATTACAATTTATCTGTACATTTACGCACCAAACCTAAGTGATCTACAAATTTCTTAGCTGAATATACAGCATCTCTGATAAAATATATTTCGACACTATTCGATATTATCTCTGCTACTAAAGCATTAATTCAGAAGCCTAAAGCAGTAGTTGCATCTTTTTTTATTTGATTTATTATTCATACTTATCGCTTCCAAGAGCTAGAATTTTGAACATACTTTCTAGACCAAAATTTGATCTCTGTCTAGTTCAGTATTTAAACGAATACGTAGGACTGTAAATTTAAATGGGTTTCAAATGGTGCGTTGACAACCAGGAGGGAGGGAGCGACCGACCTCCTGTCAACACAAGTACCTATCTACGAGTCATATGATCTCAAAAGACTGCCAGCTGACCAGTCTGCTGATGGCGCTGGTTGACGTAGCCTGGACAGTGTTGTCAATTTGACTATGGACGAATCCAGGTTGAAAGAAGAAGAAGACACCGTGTGGTGATAGATCTGACAGCTCCCATGTTAAAGTATAGGACGAACATTTTATATTGCTTCTAGAAAATTCATATGAAATTCTAATTAAAAGCAGTTTGTTGTATGATGTAAGAAAAATCGAAAACTACTCAATAAAGACATTTACAGCATAATAAAAATAAACATAAAATAATGACCCTATTGTGCAGTTTTGGATTTTTCTTACATCATACAACAAACCACTTTTAATTAAAAATTCATTTGAATTTTCTAGAAGCATTTTAAAATGTTCGTCCTATACTTTAACAAGGGAGCTGTCAGATTTATCACCACTCGGTGTCTTCTTCTTTTTTCAAGTTGGATTCCTCTATAGCAAAGTGAGGGGGTGTGACTGAAAATCGTGTATCAGTAAACTAAATTGTATATTTTCCATTTTCTTAAATTAATAATTGCAACACGCTTGGGGGTCATTTTTGCATCCCAAAACCATTTATCAAGAAAGAGCATAGAGCAGCATGACAAGCACTAAAAGATTAATTTGTTTTGTTTTTCGAATTACAGCATTACATTGGCATTTACTTCTGAACCTCAACTTTTAACTAACCTCAAGACTGGCATACGCTTATAAGCAGTACATGATTATATCTTAATGGTTTCGTTTAGTGGTATATTGATTAGATGCTCAACAAACATCAGTGTCGAATAATCGCTTGTTCAAACAAATTTGGAGAAGTTATTCAGCTTTCTAGAAGAAAAAGCTGAACAACTTCTTGTTGTTGGATTTAGTTAATGCAAACCTGAATAAGTATTGCGAATTAGGTTACTCAACTTGTTGGATCGTATCGTTGGAAGCAGATTCTTATGTTTTCGCGGGTTGCGTGTAAGTGTTTTTGCTTACGGGTCTACCCCTCCGTTTTTGCGCTAATAAATTTCGTAATCATCCAAACCACTAAAGACACGGTTGGAGGATTTGTGATATCGTTTAAGGTAATTTTTTATCAGGGTGGCCCTTCACACAGCGCTACTGTGAACTCAGACCGATAATTTAAATTGATTTTGCTGTTAGGAGGAACTATACATAGTAAAAATTTAAAATGATCATGTCAAGCCTTTCTTACTTTAAATTTCACAATATTAATCAATTCGAATGTGCATTATTATACCTGGTTGAAAATAATCGGTTCACTAATAAAAAAACATGTCTACAAAAAAGGGAGTTGATTTTTATGAACTTCTATTGATATAGTTACTGAGTTGAGTTTCAGTGACTATTGCTTTTAATTTAGTCAGAGTGATGAGTCATTAGGCCCATTAAGCCGAATGCCATTAAAACCACCCCCAATAGGCCACGCATTATTAGGTCGAAAGGCCAAATGTATTACTAGGCCGGAAGACAGTAAAATACAGTCAGTCATACCCCATTTAAAGTAAAACGTAAAACTTAACTAGAACAAACATAACTTTTACCTCGATATAAGCATACTTGTAAACATAATCTTTCGTATCAAAAAGTAATATTATCTAATTTTCTTATATGGTGTAATAAGTGAAAGTAATTGCAAAATTTTCGAAAAAGGTGAATGTTTTGATCATGGTAAATATCTGACTGTTCGAAATGAAGCACAAAGCCACAGAAAAGTGTTACTTTATACTGACGATGACAAGCATGTTTATTAGAGATAGGACGCGGAGGGCCCGCTTAGGAAACACGAGTAGTAGATTTAACCTTTCCAAGTAGTTTATTTTAGCAACAGTGCGGAGGGTCCGCTCAGCGAGGGTCTAGTGTTTGACTTACTATAGAAGAGGGGTGTTAATCACAGTAGTTCCATTTCACTTCTGGTTCAGCTCCATATCGGTTTCGTTTCGATTCCGTTTCGTCTCCATTTCGGTTCTATTTCGGGTCCGCTTTGGTTTCGTTTCGATTCCATTTCAATTCCATTACAATTCCATTTCGGTTCTATTCCGGTTCCGTTTCGAATCCGTTTTGCATCCATTTCAATTTAATTTCGATTTCGTTTCGGTTCCATTTCAGTGTAATTTCGATTCCATTTCAATTTCTGCTCAAGAATAAGTGTTTAAAGTAAAGACCCTCTCGTAGGTCAAATTTGTCACCTTGTCGACGGTGAGAGGGCTTATCTCATGCTATAAACATGCATGTGAGACCAAGAATTTGACCAGTAGTGAAAGTATCACATTTTCTTATCATTTATTTCACTGCCACGTCGTATAACGTTCATATAAAGGCACTAACATCAGATGTGATACTAGCGGGCTATGCCGCAATTCACTCTTAGACTTCTTACTATCAATCTAAGGGAAACGACTAAAAGTACACTTTTCATGTTATTGACAACTTATGTTGTTATTCATCCATTTTTTTATGCAATGAATAACCGAAATACCTATTTGCTCATGGTATTTTAACTTAATGTAATTGCAACATTTTCGAAAGGGGTGAATGTTTTGATCAGGGTAATTATCTGACTGTTCGAAATGAAGCACATAGTCATAGAAAAGTGTTACTTGAGACTGACAAAGACAAGCATGTATATTAGAGATAGGACGCGGAGGGCCCGCTTAGGGAACACCATTGGAACAATAGAATGAACCTTTCCATGTATGAATCCTGGAAAGTGTGAGCTTTTTAGTGGAATGCCTGTAACTGGAAAATTAGAGGAGGAATTGGTAGTTTCCGTTTGATCTCAGCTACATTTGTTGCTTGTCTTGACGGATACGCGTGTTTCGTCTACGGTGTGCGGACTTCTTCAGTCTCGTGTACTAATATCGACTCTCGAGTATTAGTGCATGGCACTGGGGGGGTCTGCGCATTTTGGACGGGATGCGCGTGTCTGTCGGGACGGGCAATGGAGGTGGTTGGGGTTGGATGGGGGTTGCTTGTCTTTCTTCTTATTTTATCGTTACCTTTCCATGCATTTTATAGCATGTGTCCTCCATACCAGATAATAAATAAATAAAAAAAAAGAAACTAGATAGGAAATAGAACTGTTCTTTTCCAAGTGTCAGATTAGTTAGTCAGTGATTTGAAATATTGTTAAGTTTGGGATGGGGATGAGTACTAGATCCAAAGCTAGGCTAGAATTTAAAATGTTGTTGTCTAAATTTAATCCAGTATGTTGTTTTTAAAATCCTTTTAGATTCAAACATTATTACTTCTGGTTGATGCTGTTCAAATTTTGTTAGCTTAGGAATTCGGAATTCTTAGTCAGAGAAACGAAAATATCGTCGTGAAAATATCACCAATAATCTCTCACCTACGCCCTGCATATTATGAACCACTAACACCCTCTTCGCTCTTATTTTCTTATTGATTTCATGATCGAGAACGGCTGTGAAATGGATCGATTGAAGTGCGAAGGACCTACTCAGCGCTAGGCTACATGCGGTCAAGAAAAAGTACATGTGAAGCATCCTCGAAAAAATCAAAGACAGCACACAAAGATAAGTATATGCGAAATCAAAACTGTCAAACTATCAAAAACATTCATCTTACTTAAGATGAAAAAGTTATATTACATCAATATTTCAAATCACAAACAAATAAACATCAACATTGTAACACAACCAAAAAACCAAAACCCTTACCCCAACCTAATCCTTATCACCGCCCATGGCGTTCAAGTAGTCCGCATAGACCAGTTCGCCATTACCCCTCCCTAACCCTCGGCTTTGGATTGACTTGCGCTCTCATTGCCCCACCAAACGCTGCAAAATGAAAATGAAAATGAAGATATTCGTTATTTAGCATTATTTGAATTTGACAGTGAATATGATTCTTTCTATCTACCAATTAGGGCAATGCACTATTGAAATACATTTGTTATCAGATTTCTTTTGACAAAAAAGATCAAATCTCGAGTACTTTTCCAAACAGACGTATCTGATTTTGTGAACAATTACGATTCAAATGTTTGTTTTTTGATAGTACATGAACATAAATACCCCACTTTCCAGTGCATTCGAATATATCGTCCCGATGATCTGACTTTCAGCCTGAGGCCGAAGGAAGACGTGAAGAGATTTTTCGTCTCAGTAAATCCCAACAGCGCCGACTGGAATTGATACCAAACCGAGTGGGGTGAGAGGCAACCACCCGTACTTATCCCGGTGTTATAGCTGTTTTTTTCTCGCATATCTTTTGAAAAGGGCCTATTCTCGAAGATCGATTCTCATCATCGACTTTCTCTTCTGTGAATAACGTGGCTGGAGAAGCATTTTCTATAATTTTCGAGGAATTCATGATTAAGGCCTAAAAGCCATTTGTAAACATTGACTAAAAACGTTGCTCTCTCACAGATCACGAGAGTCCCATTATATCCATCTACTCCACATGGTAGAACTAACATTATTCTACCAAATGCTGCTTGCATTTCACGAGAGGGATTTAAGATTCAAGAGAAATCGACATTTAAAGTCATTGTTTACAAATGGCTTTTAGGCCCTTAACACGAATTACTCGAGAATTCATTGTTGTGTTCATAGGATATGGGCCAGAATTTGCTTAAGCAGGCGATGTGATCAATGTAAAATTAAGATAATTATGTGTTTTTCAGTTCTTTTTCTGTATTCTGCCTGTCTATCAAGATAGCTAAAGTTAGGTTATTTAAATTTTAGCACCGATTGAAACAAACCAGAACAAAATATGCCAAATTAATCTGCTCTGAAGAATGATATAACATACAGGACTTTCCCATGCGATCTTCGCATCTTCAACATTGGGTTAAATGAGCGGAAATGATTGGGTACGTTGATGCTAAACAATTCTCGGGTTTTTTTTTTTTCATTAGGACGAATCTAACATTGAGAGATTCTCGCCGGGCTCACTCTCTTTCATTCATTAAGGCGCCATTATATTTTTTTCGAGGCATACTTTAGTACAGATCGAAACACAACAGTGCTGGCTAGCATACTCTACAAATAGTAGAATGACAAACGTAAAGGTGATTGGAATATGAATGACAGAGAAAGTAGTCAAAGAGAGTCTCTCAATGTTAGATTCGCCCTAATGAAAAAAAAAAACCCCTAGAATTATAAATAAGCATGGGCTCCATTTTCTTTTATACTTCCTTAGGTTTTTTTTCGGTTTTATTTTCTACCTGAATTGAACCCAACACCCGGATAGTCTAGGCACAGGGAGGGCAGGGTTACATCTTATGAATGACAATGACATGACCCTAAGAAACAGCATGGCAGTTACTATCCCGCTGGCGGTTGCAAAATGCCGGCATTTTCACATTCTTTAATTTTTGAAGCGTCTCCAGTTCTGAAACCTGGTTTTCGTTTTCTTTATTTCTAGCCTAATAAATTTCGCTCTCCCTTGCTGCTGCTTCTCGCTGAAATTCTGCAAATTGTTGCTTCTCAGCTTCCAATGTGCTTCGCCTTTGATTGGTTTTATTTTGTTTGTTACTTTAAATTTGCTTCATAAGTAAAAATGTGTATGCGCTAATCTGTAACACTATGCTTCTCGACATAAGTACAATTAGAAGAAATGAGGTCTCAAGCTTTGATTTTCAAAGATTTATAAAATGCAAGAAAGCTCTGTTTTCTCGAAGATTAATAAAATTCAAAAAATCAACAAATTTCGAAGGATTGGTACAGAAAACCAATTCTGCAGATTGTTTCTACTTCGATTCGACGAATCGTTTTTTTTAATTAAAAAAAAAATCTATTTGCAATTTTCTTACGATTGGGGCTTTAAAGTTTCAGAGCAATGAAAGAGGGGTATCACCGTGGAGAATCAACGACCGCCAATGTTAGTTTGCAGGTTTATAAATAGACTGACCGTTCCGCAGAACCTGTTTTTTTTTCTCCTTCCTCCCATCATTTGGCAATTCTTTTTGCTGGATTGCAGAAGTAAAACCATACCGAATGAAGCCACCTCGGCGCGCCACTGTGGGTACATTCTTAGGAAACTTAGACTTCTATCACACTCAACTAGCATAGGTGTTACCAACTTTTAAAAGATATAATGAAACCAACATTTATTACCGGAACGTGCATATGAGTACTTCTAGGTCTTCTTGATTTTAGAGAGCAATTTAAACGTTTACCTACACTCTTCGAAGTAGTTTGGGTGTAGTTCATACTCTGAAGCTCAGGAACTGTTCCCCAGATGATAGAACCCTATATGTGGCCACTACTAGTTGAGAAAAAGCAGGTAATGCTGGAAGAAAATCATAAAAACTCCACCACGCAGGTAAAAGCGAGAGTAAAATCGAGAATCGCAAGTCAGTTGTTCCAGTTGTCAACTGTAACGATAAATGAGTTGGAATGTTACTTCAATTAACCCGGTTAGAGCGCAAAACAATCATGAGGCTTTTAAACAGGAGCTATAGGGAAACGAAGTTAGAATTGAAACATATTGAAGGGTCATCTCGGGGATGAATATACATTTGATGTATACGGTGAAACCAATTTCGAGAATACTAAATGAAAAGGCTTCAAACATTTGGTTGTGCAATAAATCCAATAAATATAATTTTTAATTTAAATCGGGTTAGAGAGGAATCGTAGATTTTGAACATACACATTTTGATCAAGTTTTTATCATTTTGACGAAAGTAACGTGCCATCTATCATACTGACTTATCAAAATGACGTATTATCTTTTTCTATTGCAGACCGTTGTAAAACACATTTTTTCTAAATGAAACTTGACTTTCCACTCCTAGAGCGATTTTTTAGCACAGTAATGTAATAGCTTTTACCAATAAGCCGTTTAGTGGAATTCAATTGGGATAAACATTTGTTTTTTAACTTACTTGTTTATTTATAAGGCCCAAGTGCCATAGGCATAACGGAGTTATTTTATTCATTTTTACAACGAGTTCTTTTTCATTTTTACAACGATAATATCTAACTAACTAACTAACTAACTAACTAACTAACTAACAACTAACTAAGTTAGTTTTGGACAGCCGAAAAAAGGTTAGGGTTCGAGGTTAGGGATTACAATGATTCGGGTAGGAATGGGGAAGTAGGAATCTTAACGTTGGCTTTCAACAGCAGATTGGCGATTGCATTGCGATAAGCTGTAACGATACAATAGAAGCTTTATTACTGGGGAGGGGACGAGGTGGACATGTTAAAGCGACAGCTAAGAGAGGATCAAACGAATACATCTATTTGTTTCAAGAACTTGTAAATTAGCCCCATATAGTCAAAGTCCAGCTTACCCAGCACATCTCTGCCCAAGTAACCACGAGGCTGTAATAGCATGCATATATAGGGCATATGTATTACGTCTAGTGCATCATTAAAGTTGGATTAAAGCTGAAAAGGGCCCCACTAAGATCGAACTAATGCTATATCTTTTGTAATGCCATAAGACATTGCTAAAGTAGCATTATTGCATTGGTAATGCATCACTACATTCTTAAGCTAATCTAACGCTTCATTACTTGACAACTGTTGAATTGATGCGATCCCGCATTACCAATGTTAATATTGGGTTGAATAAGTGCAATAATATAATGCTTGTGGTTACTTGGGTGATATCTTCCTTCTCTGGTTTCCCTCGGGCCCGTAGGGATGCGCAAAGATCAGATCTGGCCATTTCGTAATCGAGGCAATGCCAGACAACGTGGTTGATGTCCTGATAACCTGCACCACAGCCGCATTGATTGGTGTCTGAGAGACCTATTCGATAGAAATGAGAGCCTAACGAGTAGTGATTGGACATTAGACGACACATTACCTTAATAAAATCCCGGCTAATATCCAACCCTCTGAACCACGATTTTTTCGATACCTGTGGGAGAATGGAATGTAACCATCTGCCTAAATCCCCTGCATCCCATTTTTGTTGCCAGCTGATCAAGGCCTGTTGACGGAAAATAGCAAAAAATTCGTTGAAGGCAATTTGTCGATCATAAATATCGCCTGCCGTAGCGCCCACCTTGGCAAGTGAGTCCGCTTTCTCATTACCCGGAATGGAGCAATGAGAAGGGACCCAAACCAAGGTGATGGTGTAGGAATTGTTTGATAGGGCACTCAAAAGACATCGTATTTCGCTAACGAAATACGGCGAGTGCCTTGCCGGCCTCATTGAACGAAGCTGAGACTATCCGTAAAAATGAAAAAGTGATCAGAGGGAAGAGAGGCAATTCGTTCTAATGCATAGTTCTGCGACGTAAGCGGAGCAAGGATTTTGAAGTTTGAAGGAGGCGCTATGAATTTCGTTAAAAACACCAAATCCAGTAGAATCATTTGTTTTTGACCCGTCGGCGTAAAACTTTCTGTCACTTCTGATATGGCCAAACTTGCTTGCAAAAAATGATGGAATGTACTCCGAACGGAGTGGATCTGGTATTCCACGAGCTTCTTGCTTCATGGTCAGATCAAAAACTACAGTAGAACTAGAGAAGTCTTGGGAGTAATCACGATTAGGAACATTCGAAGAAGGGCTCACCTCCAGAGTCGTGTACCAATGGTACAGTGTCATGAACTTAGTTTGAGGATTTCGTTCGATTAGCTTTTCAAAATTTTCAATTACCAATTTTTTTAGCACCTCACAGCGGATGAGGAACCGGAACGATAGCTACACAAACCGATTTGATAAAGGAAGAACTCCTGCTAATACCTCCAAACTCATAGTATGAGTCGAGTTCATGCAGCCTAACCAGATACGAAGATGCAAAAAACAGCCCTTGTTCTATTCGGGGCAACAATATTTTATTATAGGCAATACAAAATTAGCTGCAAATGATTCATTTAATGAAAATATATAACTAGACAAAGTATGATGAGAGCTGAGAATTCTGCTGTAAAGCATAGTAAGAAAAAAAAGTTTTCCCGTTTTCAATCAATTGTGTAAATTCGTTAACCACGTTAAATAATATGGTTTCTGTAGGGTTTCTAATCCGCTTCTGATAAAGATGGATTTCAAATTTATTCATCTATCTACACGTTTATTTAGATTAATTGTAGGAAAAAAAACATTGTTGAGATTACGTTAAAAGTTCAACACTCTTTCTTATTAGTAAACTTGGCTCATTGATTTCCTTTGGCCGAAAACACATTGAAACGGCTGATTGTACGACGGAAACCCAATTGGCGGAATACCTAATTTCGCGGAAAATCTAGTCGTGGAGCGCCATTAGGCGGAATGCCCCATTTGACGGAATATTTGGATGCTCGAAGAGTATGTTTTTACATTTTTAATATAAGTTAGACAAATGACTGGCTTCTATTAACTGGTGTTTACGAATCTTTATAATCCGCGGAATGGGGAATTTCACGTAACGATCAATTTCGCGAAATGAGAAATGACAAATGAGATTCCGCGAAATCGTGGTGGTTAAAGGAGGTATAAATGGGATTCGGTGAGATTCCTTTTTTGATTGCTCAAAACAAAGGGGGTAAACGTACTTGAATTTCACACTTTGGGATATTATATTGTAGCTCTTGAACTTTTCGTACCGTAGCAATCTAATGTTAAATTGATAAGGTTAAGACCACAAATAAATTTAACAAACAATTGGCGATTGGGGCCAATGTAGTACTCTTAAGTAGCGATTAGGCCAAATTAGTACTCTACCTTATTGCTGGTACTGTCATATGGAGCTACCCTTATTGGCATAATGCCATTTGGCATAACAGCCATTTAGTATGATCGTAATTTGAATGGTATAACCATTATGATTATGAAACTCAGGGGTGTGGTGTAACCTCACCACCACCAAATTACATTCGAAATAGGACAAACCTCACCATTTGCTCGTCTAGCTCGCTTGATATCTGCAGAATGCAAGTAACATTTTGATGATTGTTTGTGTTTTGAGAGTTAGTGCCAGTTCAGTAAAATTTTCCTATCATTCATTTGTATAGAATCACATGATTTGTAATCAGCCGAAACTGACAACCCTTCTATTCATTACGAACCTCAATTTATTTATTTATTTGTCGTCAATCAATAGTAGACCGTTTTGTTACAATAGTACTTACATTTTATGTTTCACTTATATATACAGTACGCCTTAGGAAACTAACACATCAGATTTGCATTTTTAATGTTTTGAATCGTTCGTCATTATCTAATTGAATTGAAGTATTGTTTTAGTTTTGTTTTGGTCATAGTAAAGTCTACATTTTCTCCATGCTTATTGTAAGTTGCCATCATCTGATTCAGAGGTACAAATTTGGCGTAATTTGTACGATGATGGCTTGTAATAAATATATTTCTATTTCGTAGTTGCCGCGACGGTATGTAAAAATTAAGTTTTGACAAAAGTTCTGCTGAATCAACGCGTTGCGAAACAATGTCATTTACGAATGATACTAATGCAAATTCACGGCGCTCTTTTAATGATTGGATGCTGATGAGCATGCAGCGGGCTTCATAAAATGGAAGCGGAAACCTTGTCCAACCTAATTTACGAAGTGCATACAGTAAAAATTGCTTCTGTACCGATTCTAGTCGTTCTTCATGGGTGACTGAAAATGGTGACCAAACCACGCTACAATATTCCAGTATTGACCTCACATATGCAATGTACAATGTTTTTATTGTGTACGGATCATGAAAATTGTAACAAAAACGTTTTATAAATCCAAGCATATTATTTGCTCTGTTGATGATAGTATTGTAATGCTCAATGAAAGTTAGTTTCGAGTCCAAGATAACTCCTAAATCCCTTGTTCTTTTACATTTCTCAACTGGCTGATTCCCTAGATTGATAGTTATGTCTGGGGTGTTTCGTTTCCTACTAAAAGCTATCGAATTACATTTCTTTACGTTCAGCTGTAAAAGACTTTTGTTGCACCAAATATAGAAATCATTTATTTCTTTCTGGAATGTCATGATATCTTCTTTGTTTCTTATTTCTAAAAATAGTTTCATGTCATCAGCGTAAATAAGAAATTTAATGTTTTTGAGAATAAAGGAAATGTCATTTACATACAAAATGAATAAAAGAGGACCTAAGTGAGAGCCTTGGGGGACTCCAGAAGTGACCTTAATAGGATTTGATTTCTTCCCTTTGAATCTAACTATTTGTTGACGGTTAGTAAGATAGGATTCGAGCCATCGGAGGATTCCTGCCTCAATTCCCATTTTTCGCAATTTGAATAGAAGCATGGGTATGTCAATGCGATCAAAAGCCTTGCTGAAGTCTGTATAAAGAGCTTCTACATGGTTACCATTGTCCATTGCTATCAGTGAGTAGTTGACGAATTCCAATAAATTAGTTCTATTCATTACGAACCTCAGTCATGCAATTATTTGACGCATGGAAACATCCTCTTCACGAGGGCGTCTTTTAGCTGTCTTCATTTTTTTTAACATTCATTCGATTCTATATACACGGCGGGACAATTTAACTCTATTTTGAATCGTTTTTGACTCACTTTCGTCAAAAGTGGAGTCACTCATATATGAGTAAATGTGACTGGGATTGACAAGTCTACATATATAAGACACCGATTTAAATCAGATCTATGTTTTTGATACGTCGACTTGTCAATCTCAGTCACATTTACTCATATATGAGTGACTCCACTTTTGACGAAAGTGAGTCAAAAACGATTCAAAATTGAGTTTAATTATCCCGCCGTGTACATGCTCAATCTTCTTTAAATGGATGAGGCGGTCTCTCGATTACGGTTGTGACCAAGGGTCATCTGAGTTTTCCGTAACAACCCATCGTCTGCGAAAGAGAAGTCTTGGAAGTATTAAAACTTCTAAGGGCCGGTTCATAAACCACGAAGACTCATTTTTGAAAATCGCAGACCCCCCTGGTAGACGTTTCTCCATACAAGCGTAGACTTTGGTCAAAAGCCTACGCCCTCTCCCCAGAAAAGTCTACGTACGTGGTTTATGAATAACCCGTAATGAGCCCAAAAACTGATTTTTTCCGACTTTGCTCCACTGAATGCATGGCAGAATCAGATCCGCTGTTCAACAGGTCTAACCCGATAGTTGTCCTGAGAGTGGGCTTTACAAGCAATTGGACTAAGATTTTTCATTAGGGCCCAAACGTATACAAGCCTCTAAGCTTCCAGTTCTATCGGATAGGTTAACTCTTCCTCTTCGAAATGACGGGGGAAAAATTTATTAGGCGACTTTTCAATGACGAGATATTCGCGGAAAAAGCCATTGTTTACGTTTGTCAGTTAGGCCCTAATGATAAAGCTTTGTCGAATTCTAACATAATTATTCTGAATAGTGTGGAACCTGATGCTAATGTTTCTCCAACAATCACTATGCACCCATGCCGTCAATGCTAACACTTTCCCCGAGAGTTCAACCAGCGGCTGGATAGTCATAAAGAAAATGAATATATTGTTTGGCTCAGGAAGTACTAGTACACCAGTCCCAAGCTTAATGATTCGCCCCTAAGAACGTAACTCACACCACCACACCTTCAAATATTCCGATAAAATAACATAGCGAATCAAAACAAAAACAAAGGTACTAGTACCGAAAAGCGCAAGATTGTATTGCAAGGTGAACACTGCAAGGTGTACTTCGGACCTAGGGGTTCTACAACAGTGAACCAATTTCAAACCGCTAGTTTCATATGGATTATTGGTTCAACTAGGCACACTGCGTCGCTCGCTTCTGTCCCGAAAAATGACTTCCCAATTATGTACTTGCAAATATGTTTGTGACGTTATTATTACATCCTATGGTGGCGTTTAGCTTACCCAGGTTGTATTCCTACTACACGCCGCATTATTATTTCAATTTCGTTCGACCTCCGATGCATTCCCGTTAGATTGAATAACGCCAAAAGGCAATGCCGTGAGGAACTGTATATGTTCTTATTTTGAATTATTATTATCTTATATCGCAGCGGCTTTAAAGTCGAACACAGACTATCCTGGTAACCAATAAGCAGTTTCAAAGCTATTTACAGCAGCCTATCAAGCAATTAGGTCACCTTAAATGCAACATAAATGCCGCTTTTGGCCCATATACGGTTGTTTACTATAATGCTATGATAATGCTTTATCAATGCTATTTTGCATTCGAAATGCTTATTACAGGCTACAGGCATTTAAATAGCCTTTGATGGATAGCATTCAAGATGCTGCTATAATGCTAATATAATGCTTGTAGCATCTGAAATGGAGATTTAGGGTTGATTTACTGTATATGCTATTGCTTATTGGTTAACTGGGGAGTGTTTAAACTGTGTTTGTATGAGTTCATCTGTATGCGATTAACAGAAAATTAGTGGGTGGTCTCGTGGGGTCAAGCGGTTAGCAGCGTCATCCGTTCTTCAGGCGATTGCCATGAAGTGAGGGCTCGATTTCCGCTCCAGCCTGTGGAACTTTTTGCAAAACGAAAATGTGTTCATACTGGTCCACTGGATGTTAGGTTAAGTTGACCTCACTTTTCACCATGAGAGTATAAAAGATAGAAACAGCCATCGTGTTCTCCGTCCTTTTTTCTCACACGAATCTCTGAACACAAGGGCACCAGTACCTGTCAAATCTGAGGAGTGACGTCACTGTGATTTGGACCACTGTCCAATGTTCAGTCAGTACAACCTCAAGTTGAAAACGGTGTAAATGTCTTTTTTAAAGAACATGAAAATAAGGCATAACAAATCACTCAGTCTTATTCTGCGTGGCGTGTGAGTCGAGACGACTCGCTCTCACATACGAGGTGACAATTGTCGCCTCGCGCGGCGGGATAATTTGACCCCATTTTTAATCGTTTTTGATTCACTTTCGTCAAAAGTTGAGTCACTCATATATGAGTATACGTGACTGGGATTGACAAGTCAACAAATCTAAAACATCGATCTGATTTAAGTCGATGTCTGAGATATGTCGACGTGTCAATCCCAGTCACATTTACTCATATCTGAGTGACGAAAGTGAGTTAAAAACTATTCAAAATTGAGTTAAATTGACCCGCCGTGCGTGTGAGGTTGACTCTGCATTTGATTTGCACGATTGTCACCTCGTATGTCATAGTGAGTCGTCTCGACTCACACTCCACGCTGAACAAGGCTGACTGCCTCAAAGAGAGGCAATGAAGAAGGAATTATGGTTATCAGTAGCGGAAAAGACGAACTCATTAGAAAGAACATATGGAGTTACTCATTTGATAATGAACCCTCAGTGGCTACATTGATTATGGTGGCCAATATCAAATGATCAAGCAATTGTGCTCTGACAATGAAAGGTTGCCTTTTTAATTTTCGTTAATTTTTAATTTTTTTCAATTGCTTTTGATTTTTACCGCAGTGGTCTGTGCAGAGGTAAAAATGAGGTTAAGGCAACGCCGCTGATGAAACATTAAAAAAAAACTCACGTTAAATAACAGGAAAAAGCATTCTAGTTCATAATAGAATTAGTTATGTAGAGGTGTGAACCATAGAATGGAAATCTGAGTTTAGATTAAACTCTACGCTGCAGCGTAAGGCCCTCTCGAAAATCATGGTTGTCACCTTGTCGTAGGTGAGAGGGCTAATATCATGCAAAAGGCCGTCATGGGAGACTAAGAACATGATCAGCAGTGATAGTATCACACTCTGCTTTATTCAAATTGCCACGTCGTAGTACGTTTATTTGAAGGCTCTGAAAAGGGTGAGTGTTTTGATCATGATTGTGAGTTTAGGAATTGCTTTCAGATACAGGAAATCACAAATTCATTAAAATCCCGTTTTTATCAAAGGATGTAAGAACTCAACTGTTACGAGATTATTGCAACTGAGAATGATACCGAATGGCCATTATATTTTTCTGTTTATATTATACCAAATGGCTGTTATTCAAGGTCACAGTCTCCACCTACATGTCAATATCTACAGAAACAGTGTCCATTTATTAATTAAAAGTCAAGTACTGATTTTAGTAGTACAACCTCGGCAAGAAATTCAAATCCATTTCGGGAATTCTATTTAAATCTTGAACTACTGGAAAATTAATTGAAAATAACAATTGAACTGAACGCCGGCTGCCTTCACTTCTCTGCTTCACTTATTGTCAAGCACGATTTAGATATCCGTGCGTTTTCCATTAAGCAACCACTTCAACCCTATGATACCATCAGGCTATTTTGTCGTTATTATTTTTTTTTTCTTCATGCGCAGAACCCTGATCATCCCCTCGTGAATACAAAACTTGAGGAACATCTGTCATTTTGAGAATCGTGAAATTATACATGTCTACAGACATGTATACATACTACAGACAGGAAAACACGAACGCAAACGCTAAAAAGAGGTCGAAAATAAAACGAAAATTCGTCGCCATGTCCCGGTGCTCTTACTGTATTAACAGAAACATAAGATTTAAATAAGAATTTCCATTATAATTTGCACCTTTCCCCTTCATATTCATGTGATTGCAGAATTTCTAAGTAATCTACTCTACCTTGTCTCTCCATATCAATGATTGCGCTAATTCCTACTAAGGTCAAAAAGCTGAAATTTATATTTTAGAAATATAGTCTTTACTGGCAATTCGAAAAGTTTTGTTGTCCTTCGAATAGGTAAGATGTTCCTATTTAAAAATCATCCTATTCAACATCAAAGGATTGACGCTCAGGTGGAACAGTTTGTGATGTTTGTCTTTGTTATTAAACGTTCGCCAAGAAACCAATCTGTTTACTCTCCAATCTCTTGATTTTGCGTAGGATGAATAAAGGACCATGAGATTAATAGGGGGACAGTTACTCTAACATAGTAAGCCAATAAAATGTGAGTTCTCCATACATAAACTTATGAGCAAAACTAAAACGCCGGCCGGCAAAATACTTGCATTATCATCCGGTAATACTGGAGGTTGATTCTTTCCTTTGCAAACCTACTTTCAACCTCTATTTATCTTGCGGTAGTGGCGCTGAAAGGTAGATGGTAAGTGTGGTATGCGGAAAAGAAAGTGGCCACGAAAGTGTTCAGCCATGAGAAATGAAACGGGAATTCAGAAGCATAGCACATTTCTTTTTCCGTCTGGCTGGCCGAACATCCATACCACCGCATCATGGCTTGCATCGCCAAGCGAAGACTGGTACTGATATTGTTGGTTCAAGTGCTGAAAGTTCCTCTTCAAATACCGTTACAGTTGAATGTGCGACCAACTTTAAAACGGTGATGCTTTACATATTTACGTAGCTAAGAGTTCTTTTCTTGCATGCGTAATATAAGAGTTGGTATTGAGGTAACAACGACATCGGAGTTTAGGAGGGTTGCAGGTGGCACATGAGTAGAACTGAAAAAGCTTTCATCGTTTGCTTGTGGTTGTTGCCTTTCGAGTTTCAGAAAGGCGCCGGCTCGTATTTTAACGAACCATTTAGCAAACGGTTAAATATCCCGCGAATAGGGGGAATATGGAAACAGTGGGAATTATGCAATTGCACCTGTTGATATTATTCACACCTGGTTTTTCTGTTCATGGAAAATAACGATCCCTTTTTTATTCTCATTTTCTTTGCAGGATGTACTGTTTCCTTACGCGCTGAAGAATGTTGAGGAGTACCTCAAGACCCACTGGAATGAAGATGCGACCAAAACAGTGGTTGCTGCCTTGCGCGAACAAGCCGACGAAGACAAGAAGGCCGAGGTCGAAGGTGTTGTGGCCATTCCTGCTGAGGTAAGTTCGTTTTTGTGGTTTGTTCAGGTGATTAGTTTTTCGGGCTATCTGACCTCCTCTGGGTTCCGCCTTAGTTCAATCGGTATAGCTACAATAACATGTCTTGCTATTTTATTTTGTCGGAGCATTATTTTTATTACAACGATACAGAGTTCTGACAATTGTCTCCGTTCGAATTCCAATGATCCAATGTGAGGTTTCATCTATACAATCGTACCTCGCCGATGAAAAAAAAATGAAATACAGCGTAACTTTTACCAACGTACCATTTTGTTTTTAAATTAAGTTCTTAAAGTAGAAGAAATTACGCAAAAAATAAAAAAAGGCATTCAAAAATTAAAATTAAATTGAAAAATGGACGGCGTCGGTGGTGTAGTGGTAAGCGTGACTGCTGCTTGCAGGGTAGCCACAGACTCGGAAAATGCGGGAATCCAAAATCATCGGGAGATATGCGGGAAAATGTCGGGAATCTCAAAATCCATCGGGAATTTTTGTCATATGGAAGGACCATACTCACACCTTTTTCAAATGATTAGACTAGCGTTTTTGCTTGTTTCTACTCGGTCCAACGATCTCATTAACGAAATGAAACAGCGTTTTTCTGTAAATCCAGCATTGCTGAAGAAGATAGCTCAGTGCTCTATGGATGGCCCGGTTGTCAACTGGAAGGCGTTTAAAGAATTGACACGGGGAATCAGGGATCTGCTAGCCAGCCATGGCTTTTGAAGTCCTCAACATCGTTAGCTGTGGCTTGCGCGTCGTACACAATTTCTTCAAGGAGGGGCTAAGACTAACAGATTGGCATATGGATCATTTTCTGCTGGATTTGTTGAGCCTGTTCAAAAACGTACCGCTTAGAAGATCTGACTACACGGCAGTGACAGGCGAGGTTTCGCACATGACTTACTTTTGTTTTTATGTTACTCTAAATTTAAATGCAAAACACTGCTGTCATTTTTAAAATACCATGAAGTCTCAGTCCATTTGTATGATAGAAAAATATTTGTCGCTGTAATGGAAAGAAACCAATTGTGTCATCTTGCAGTAATAACAAAGCCACCAAATGCATCAGACATTTTTTTCATTAACGAATACTTTTCAAATATAAGCTGTGCATTTTTCAACCCATGTTAAATTGACTAAATATAAAATGTCGACCAATTGATGCATGACGATATTTTTGATCACTAACGTTACTTAAAAATGATGTAAATCGTGTTTTTTTTTCAAGTGCATTAGTTTTTCCACTGGAATTCTACGAAGTTCGTTGGGTGGAAAATGAACAAGTTGCTTGAAGAGCGCTACAAATGTTTTGCCCCATTTGAGAAGATTTTTGGACGAAGTCAGGAAGCAGGAAGAAACAAAGCTGAATGAAAGTCATCCGAATTTCAAACAGAGTTTTTCGTCGGTACTACAATCATAAGTGCTAGCTCTTGTGGTCCTGAATATATCGTTTTTGTGGTTGATGAAGACGATAAGGCGATCTTGTCATCCCGTCTGCAGCAATGATCGAGTCGTCTCGATTTGACGGGACTAGTTAGAGCCGCTATGGAGAAAATGGTTAAGCTCGAGCGTCTGACAGTCAAATAAAATAGAATTGACGGAGAGCAATCTTCTGCCAGCTCTTAATGTGGAAATCGGGTTTGCCTCTAAATCGGCAATCAAGAAAGCGAGAAAATTTGCAAAAAAAAATCCGACAAAGCTGTTCCGGCATTCCGCAACGGCTGTCGATCTTTTTACTGTGGTTTTTTTTTGAAGAAGCTTCTCAACATGAAAAAAGTGTCTGGTGGTGAACCAAACTGAAAAGAGTTTGGTAGCTCAGAGAATTGTCTACGAACTGTCAACGACGTTAAAATCACGAAGTCCTTGATACAATATGCATGCAACGAACGCGCGTCATTTTGTACTCGAAAACCTCGCATGCTGTACTAATTTTCTTCGATGTTTATGCTTCTAGAAACTTGAAAGATCAATGACTTCTATAGAGCGATTTTTGTTCACGTTTGCAAAATGTGAGAGCAAAGCAGATTCTGAAATACGCAAGAAGCCCGATTTGTAGCTGCTATTCGTCATTTTGCCTAAATGATACAAGTCAGAATTTCAGATTCAACAATTTTCTCAAAAACTTCAAAAATATCTATTAATCCAATTTTCATTAGCTCCCCTGTCGGGAAAATTATGCAAAAATGCGGGAAAAATGCGGGAATTTTTAAACTAAAATTGTGTGGCCACCCTGTACTTTGGGACCCCAGTGGGTCTGGGTTCAATCCCAGTCGACGTCGGTGGTTTTTCTGAGGTGAATTGTCACCATGTGAGTAAATAGGCCGACGGAAAAAAATATGCATTAAAAATGTGTAGAACTAAGTCCGCAACACCCTCGTATGTGAATAAATTTGATTTTAAGTGCCATTTTAATTAACTTAAATGCATTTTAATTAACTTAAATGCATTTTAAATAACTTCGGTGTACTGTGTAACGAATGAATGAAGTTATGTCGAGGTATGGTTGTACACACAGAATTTGAAGAAAACAGCGTAAGTTGTAGTTACAAAAACAAACAAATAAAATTGAGAGATCACGATGAAAATTCTCGTAAATTGTTCTCAATACTTTCATACGACGCAGTGGCGTATCGTCCGCATTTTCCACCTATTCATTGAACCGGCAATCAGTTGTTTCACTAAACTTATTATTTCCCTTAAATAAAGGCGCAAACAGTCGTTATTATTGATTTCAATAGAATTTGTTTCGTTCAAAATCAAAATACTCTTCCTGAATGAGTTTCACTGTTTTCTACTCACCAACCGGATAACATTGAACCTTGAACCCCCGCCAGTGAGGGGAGGTATGGAGGTGTTTGACCCCCAATAGGGCCCCCTTTACACTTACTCATAAGTTTCTGTAATTCTATTATGATCTAGAAGGCTTTTTCCTTCCTTTGAACATGAGTTTTATTATGTTGCATCATTATAATGGATACTTGATGTACGAAATAGCCATTATGCCATATAGCCATTATATTTTCCTGTGTGCTTGGTAAATGTCCATTATGCCAACATGGTTAAACATATAGTTTCCCAAATGACATTATTCCATACAACCTTGGGCCATATTACTGTATGCCAATCTTGGTAGCCCCGTTAGTAAAGATAGGCGTTAAATACACCATCTAGAGAACAATAGTGTCAACAGCTTAAATTGTGAAGGGAAGAAGTCCCTATATTATTCTCATCACTCCTAGAATTCAGTTCATCAAAGTCTAATGTACTCTTCCTTTCTAATTTCCACAGGACTCCGAAGACGTAATTCCCGACGTAGTTAAGAATGTCGAATGGCAAATGTCCCTCGACCGCAAGACCGGTGCGCTAAAAACATTGCAGGGTCTGGTCTGGGCCAAGGGTTATAAGGATGGATCCATTAAAGGACAGTAAGTATCGAATGTTTCCTCGTAATAAGATTCCCCCATTCACGCTTCTGTGTATCTGTGTATAATATCCACTATTCCAACCAAAATAAAAATTTATAGCGTCTACGAGGATGTCAAGAAAGCGCTGGAACAGTGGAACGAAGGAGGTCGCAAAGTCTACATTTACTCGAGTGGAAGCGTCGATGCACAGAAGATGCTGTTTGAGCACAGCGAACAAGGCGATCTGGTTAAGTACCTATCTGGTTATTACGACACAAAGATCGGCGCCAAACAGGAGAAGGACAGCTATGAAGCTATTCTGAAGAAAGTCGAAGCCACTGGCGAAGAGGCTCTCTTCCTGACCGATGTCGTTGCCGGTGAGTTACGTGGTGATTTGTGTCAGCAATTTAATTATCCATCAATATTTCTTTCGACTACTACCTGCTAGAAACAAGTTATTGATGTGTGAAACAGGGTTCTAATGGTTGTATTTATTTTTGTTTTATCTTCCTTATAAATAGAGGCTAAAGCCGCCAAGGAAGCTGGCTTGAACGTGGTGCTCCTGGACAGACCTGGCAATGCCGAGCTGTCCGAGGATGACCGCAAGGAGTTCACCGTAATCTCATCCTTCTCCGATCTCACGCTCGAATCGGTCAAATCGACCGAATCGAAGAACGGAACCGAAAAGAAGGAGGACAAGGAAACCACCGAATCGGAAAAAGAAGCCGAAACAGAAAAGGCAGCTGAATCGGAAAAAGGTAACCGAATCCGAAAAGGCCACCGAAACCGAAAATGGAGCCGAAACGGAAAACGGAACCAGCAAACGCAAAATTGATGAAACTGCCCAAGACGACGAAGCTCAGGTATATCCTAATAAGCGCTAAATCTCTTACTTTTTCTTTCCATTTTTCTATCACACATTTTACACACCTACAATATCGTAATCATACACAAGAAAAAGGAAAAGTTAGACAAACACACACAAACACTTAACTTGATTAATGTATGTGGTACTAGTAATTTTACTGCAGTAGATGGTAGTGGTATCTGAAGAAAGTTTTGACATAGTTAACTCGGTCATCAGAAAGTTAATTTTTAGTAACAAAGTAAGATCCCCCCATACATCATAAATCATCTCTATAGAAGATAAGACGCTGAACAACACTTGACATTGAACTGGACTGAAGAACACACAGAGAAAATATTTGATATTCGTTTTTGAGTGTCAATATCGAATAATCCACCTGATTACTATGCTTAGTTTTTTTTTTCATGCTTATTTTTGTGATAACGAATCTTGCTACACCGTTTTTACAACGATCATTTTAAGAGTTTAACAGTACGATACCTGTCCAGTATCAGAATCAAAGCAAAAGTGAATTATTCCTATTAGAGATCAAAATTAACGATTAGTGAAATTAAGGGGATACATGTCCCAACCTAGTACAACTACATTTAATGTTACAATTAGACGTGTGAAATGAAGAGAAACAAATAAAACAAAAGTATTGTCACTGGATAACAATAAAACCGATTACACAAATATGCAGCAATTGATTGTACTTAGTATTACACAGGTTTGACGGATTGATGTTACTTGAACTTCTCGTAATGTCTGCCGTTGGAAAAAAACGTAAAGGCCAAGAAGTGAGTGTTTGGAAGCCTTTTGAAAGTATTTGTTCACTCCTGGATAACTTAAAACAATGAAGAGAAAATAAAAGATAAAACTCCCGATGGATCGACTGAGGATGCTCTGCTTGTGGCGATGAATAAAGTAACCTCTGAGATGTTGATGATGCAAGACAGACGGAAGCAAAAGAGCATCCCAATCGATGCATCGGGAAAAATGTAAAACAAAACAATAGAATCGGTCGTGTTTATTCAAAATTTCGGTTGCCCAATCCTCGTTCTTCTATTGCTTCCTGTGCGTACGAAACCTCTTTCGGTGTCGTTTGTCAAAATTTACGGCGAATATCTCCTACGTCTCTTTTTTTCATGTGTGTTGTATGCGCCGACGTCGTTCGGCTATTGTGAACTTCTCATCACATTGATATTGCGTAGAAAGGCTTTGTCAAACGATGTACATACTTTTTGGTTCTTTATCTTATAAATATAGTAAACGGAAAATCCAACATATCGAAACTGGAAGTGTAATATCGTTGATATGTTCATAGTCGTTTGTATATTGCTATCATTCGTTGATCATCACTAATAATTTCATATGTTGCTTTTATTTCGGGTCGTGTAACCACCGCTATCTTCTTCCGTAAACAAACATGTGAACACCTAAATTGATTTTCACCGGTGTGGTGTTCGTAAGAATTCGGTCGACGACATGATGGCTATATTATTGATTAAGTATATGTTCAATCTTAAGTTTTATTATTAGGTTTAGCCTTTAACTGCCCATCACAATTCACGTTCACCAACTAGCTTGAAATATGCAGACCAGGGGATGTGTGGTTCTGATAGTTTAAACTAGTTGGGTTTCTATCGTTCTATGACTTCTCTTGTCACCTTCGGTTTATATAAGTTCACTCAAGCACGAGAGTGTTTACTATGGAACGCGATGCATTCTCAATAGACTGAATTACCCGAATTACATTAATACAAGACTCGATATTTAAGCTAACGTATCACTTTGTTAGACAACGTTTAACGAACAACTTCGAAACGCTCCTCAAAAAATAGCTTATAAGTTTAAGCACGTTATATGTTTATGGGGGATATGAGGATCATTGCTCTAGCAAAAGTTATTCATCCTTACCGCTATTTACGACGCATTGGATATGCCATACACAAAAAAATAATTTGTATTCGATATGTCGTAATTGGGAATAAGAGATGTTACAGCTGAAATACTACGTTTTGTTATTATTGTAATCGTTATAATGATTGTGGCATCAGAAAATGATTGTGTCATCTTAATTTACATTAGAAAAAAACATAAAAGAGAGAAAACTTCATTTCGTACCCAAATTCCATCTTTTTGCGCGCTCTGTTTCTCCTTTTTCCTATCCTCTCACTTATATCTAGATTCCTCTCATTTTTTCTTGTTTCTCTCTGGGTATGGTTTTTGTCTCGGCTAAACTGGAAAAGCCAAGGCCACCTATCGTCAGTTCGGAAAGCTTTGATGAGTCAAGACCTAAACTTAATTTATTGTTTAAAGCGCCATCTATTACTCAATTTTAATTTAAATGAGAAGTATTGTATTTTAATTTAAATAGTTTTACCGAATATGTTAATACTTTTTTCATTAATGTTATTTTTCTTCCAAATTTCGGAACAGCCACCACCGAAGGTCGTTAAGGTTGAGCAGAACGGCAACAAGGATCCTGTTGCAAATCAGAATGGAGAAGCAACATTGCCGGAACCGACTACTGAATGTAACGGAAAGTCCGCTGGCGATGCAATGGATGTTGACGCCGAGATGACCGATATGCAACCATCGTCAACCACCACTAAAACTGAAATAGTAACCGATAAGACTGAAACTGAAGAATCTCCCAAGGAGATGGATACTAAGATTGAGGAGGAGAAAGTCAGTAAGACTGAAGTAAAAGAGGATGCCAAACAAAAAAAGGAAACAGTAACGAGCGGGCAGGAGAAAAAGGAAGAAGAAAGTAAGGAACAAACTGCAGAGAAAACCAAGGAAGAAGATGCTCCACCAGCTAAGAAAGCCAAGGTTGAGGCAGAAAAGATGGACGTGGACGAGGATGATGGTGTGGCGGTTGAAAAGAAAGAAAATGTCCCGGAAGAGAAGCTTGTCGTTCCTAGCGAGAAGGAAGTTATTCCGGAAGCGAAGGATGAAACCAAAGGTACGATGTCGATATGAATACTACCAAACGATCAATGTATAATTATATTCAACTGCAATAGCCGTCTATGTATATTGTTTAAAGATGCTTCAATGCCACATTTAAATTACATTCGGTTTAAATTGTTTTGCACCCATCATGTATGAGAACTTTCAAAAAAAGGACCACCAAACTGAGTCGTAGTTCGCACGCAAGGATCAGATTTCTTTTTTAAATTCTGTATTTATGTAATTTTAGCCCAATGGGCGGGTTCGTCACACCAAAACTTGTAGCGTAACCGTTCCCATGTTAATCTCATAGTTCCTATTTTGATCAAGAGATTGGAGTGTAAATAGATCGGTTTCTTTTCGTAATATCGTTTGCTTACGTTCAATGACAAATCAAACCACTCGCGCTGCAATAATTTGTTATGGAGTAAGATGAATTGCGTGCAATGAAACGAATGTGCATTTGATTCGCACGTTTTACGCACAATAGATAAAATAAAAACTACGGTGGAACTAAGTTTAACTAATTTTATTTCTCCTACATTTCCAGTCGAAAAATCTCCGGAAGAAACCCCTACCAAAACTGCCGAAACCGAAGTAACCTCAACGGATAGCGCAGACAAAATCGAGGAAAATCAACCGGCTGAGCCAGCAGTCGAGGAAAAGCCGACAACCGAAACGAAGACTGACGAGCTCAAAATTGAAAAGGGAGAAGAATCTGTTGTTGATTCAAAAACTAAGGAAACCACGGCCGAGAAAAAGGAAGTGAAGCCTGAAAAACCGGTCGAAAAAGAAGTTAAGGAAGCTGTTTCGGATAACAAGATAGAGACCAAGCCTGCAGAAAAGAAAGAGGAAACAACTGAAGAGCCCAAGAAGGAAGAAAAACTGGAAGAACCTGTTGCTGATAAGAAGGAGAAGAAATCAGCCGAGAAGAAGGAAACAGAAGCGGTAGAGTCTGAGAAAAATGAGGTGGAAAATAAATCAGTCGAGAAGGAAAAGACTGATTTACCTAAGGAAGAGAAGGAACAAAAATCTGCCAAGCCGGATCAAACTGATGGGCCTAAACCGGAAGAAAAGGAAATTAAATCGATAGAAAAGAAGAACAGCGAAGTGGAAGAAAAGAAACCGGTCGAGGAGAAGATTGAAGAGTCGACGAAACAAGATGAATCTGCTGCTAATCTTGCAGATGAGAAGGCAGATGAGAAACCCACTGAGAAGGAGGTTAAATCGGTGGTGGAAGCTGAGACGATGGAAACCGATGAAACTCCTACCAAAGAAGTAGAAGCAGAAGCTAAAGTTGACGATGCTTCAAAGGAGAAAGCGGAAACCAATGCAAAGAAAATTGAGACGGCTAATGAACCGGAAACTAAAAAAGAAGACGAAAAATCGGTCGATGAGCCCATGGAGACTGAAGTAAAAAAAATACCCACTGAAGAATCGAAGGAAGAGGTAGAGCAGGCAAAATCGGAGAAAACATCTGAAAAGGCGAATAGTTCAGAGGATAAAAAGGAAGCAACAAAAAAGTTGGATGAAGCCGAACCAGTCAAAGTAGAAACTGCCAAGCCGGTTGCTACCGAATCCATCGAAAAAACAAAAACCGAAGAAAAGTCAGAAGAGAAAATGGAAACCGCGGAAGTAGTCACAGAGACCAAAGGTGAAGAAGCGACGACGGCTGGACCGGTAGAAGAAGTCGCTGTTGAAGCCACGGAAGATGTTGCTATGGAAGCCGAACCATCTGATGTTCTTAAAAAAGAAACTAAATCGGATGAAACGGTAGAATCAAAGGTAGAGCAACCAACTACTGAAACTATGGACTTTGATTCTGCATCTGTTAGCCAGTCTGAGACCAAGAATGAAAAGAAAACATCCATTGAACCTGCTGTTTCCGAGTCTAAGAAATCAGAATCGGAAGAAGTTTCAACCACCACCACCACCACCTGTCCGACAGAAGTGAAAGAAAACGGAACATCCGAAAAGGTCAACGGAAAAGAAGAGCCACGAGTTCCAGAAAATGGCGAAGCAGAATCCAAAGCAACCACGAATGGCGACCACGACGAGAAGGCCGATAGTGACAAAGAAAATGACACATGCGCCAGCAACGTTGAAGAGCCTACAACGGCAACCAACACTACAAACGGTAACAGCACCGAAAATGAGAACAGCACCGCCTCCTCGTCTGACGTTGTGTCTGAAATCAAGTCTAAGAAAGTGATCGATGCTTCTGCGGACACCACGACACCTCCAGTCCAAGCAGAGTCGTAAATACCTTGCTTTCTAGATTGTAGAACCCTTCCGTTGATAAGTAGGTAAAAAAGTGCGTATCGATGCTCCACTCATGAGCAGAAGGCCACGTTTAACATGCTTAAGAAATTTTTATATAAATATTTATATTAGCAGGACAAACAACAAAACATCTAACACAATTTAAATGCTCCAACAATTTATGTATCCCATTCAGTTAAAATGTCCAATATAATGGGAATGACGTTTGCTTTTAAGAAAAAAGAAAAACAACGCAGAGAAAACTAAAATCTGACTGTAAATGAACAGACTTAGACATTTATTACCGTAAA
Organism: Aedes koreicus; assembly: GCA_024533555.2. NCBI lineage: Eukaryota > Metazoa > Arthropoda > Insecta > Diptera > Culicidae > Aedes > Aedes koreicus. Next base: position 48,982 of record JAHHFK020001629.1, read on the forward strand.
TTTATACAAAACTTAAAAATCTCCAAAAAGTTGAGAATCGTTCACGCTAACCTTTTAGTTCTTGACGTAATGTACGAAAAACACTGCGTGACTTTCTAGTTGTGATGCCGTTTTTCATTGAAAGTATCGTTTTTTGTAATTAATCTTATTTGTACCAAATAAAAAAAAAAGTATTTGCACTGTATGATGATAATGATATTACTGTAATAAAGCAAATGAGGAAATTGAGTGCTAATAGCAATGACACGTCGGAATGACTTCCCTAAAAGTAGGCAATGGAACATCTTACTGCATTTATACATGTCTTCCCACGGAACAAAGCAGAAGGCACACAACCGAAAAAGACTAACCAGAAATTATAGTTCCTCAAATTAGTTATAGAGACTAACTGTGTAGTACTACTGCTACTACTTTGAGAAGTTAAGTCTTGACCGTGTTATTAGTTATTACATCAATTTCCACACACGGTCAAAATCGCACAAGAGGAACAAAAACTTATCACATTCAACGGATATACTGCCAAACAATCACTATGTTAATTTCGATTTGTTTTCGTTTGCCAAGCTAGCCTAACCCCCCAGTGGATCATTCCGCTTCAAGCGACAAATCCAGTTAGAGAGAACAATTCAGTATTATCCTGTCGCTTAGTGGAAAAGCAACGCTGTGAAGCGTTAGTATTCATTTCCGATAATTGTTTTCAATTGTCTAATATTCTCATTTTATTATCGTGTTAGACTGAGAACGAAGATTTGATAAATTCTCGCGCGTGAATAAATATCAAAACGTAATTAAATGGAAAGCATTTATGTAAGCTCAAAGCGTCCTCTTACGACACAGATTCTGAGATGCTGGCTTCCTTCGAAGTTGGCACGTTAATGGTAACAATTTAAGAGGATAAAGATATTCAAGTGAAGAAAAGTGACATGAATAATAAACGTAAGAATGGAAATAAACTAACCAATAATATTTTAGGAATTATTTAAATACAAGATTATTTGCTTTGAAAGAAAATCCACCGAGAATCATCATGTTCTATATATCTATAGGTGGGGTTAAATGGGAAGTGGCTTTCTAATAAACAAATTTTGATTCTTCTAAGCGGATCATTAATTTAATTATTTAAACGTATAGAAAGGTAAATACATTTGAAATCCATCTGTATCATAAATATTTCAGTTTTTGTTGAGACCAATTTGGGAGGACTGGAAAAGTTCTAGTTGTACTTATAAGCCACGAACCGGGTCAGATACCGTACTAACAAAAACATGTTCCACCCAGTTTTGACGGAGGCTACTAATGCCGGGTTCACATCAAAAACATTCTTGAATGTTACCAGTCATTAGTAGATAATTCATTATCATTATCTGCTGCTAACTCTTGCTTATGTGACGCTAATATTGTCGGCTGATGCATTGTCGCACAATATTAGCAAAGAGTGAATGGGCAATAAGACAGCATAGCAACCGGAGCAAGCTGTGGATTTTCATCCGGTCAGTAAGGTGCAACGATAAGAAAGTGAAATAATCTGCTTCCTAAGAAGACCGTTCATCAGTTGAAATCTAACGGTGGCTATGAAATAGTTCGTCACATCTCGTGATCAATGTGTACAATTACTAACTTGGCACGGAAATTGAACCGGTACACAGAGACAAATTTGATAGTCAATTTTACCATTATTGGGGGTTAGGATGACTATTGCAGTATAGCGATTTTGAACCGACTATGATCATGGTCAAAACGACCATTAAAAATAGTTGATACCACATTTACCATAATGTCGGAATAGTCCTGTTACCATGGTAAATTCGTCCATTTTCATGGTTATTGTAACCATTACATGCAATAGTCATCTTGACCATGATTTAATTGTCGGTATAACGATAGAACTTTTCTCAGAGTACTTATGTATATCTTTCCAGAGCGCAGATGTCATTTAGCTAGCCTACGGCAGGGGTAGCATGCCAAATGGAAGTTTCAAACATGGAGACCGTCACGATAAATTGAAACTATTTGACCGCTAGTAACTCAATCATTTTTCTATAGATTTTAGAGATTTTTGCTTCAATCAGTTGAAAATTGCCGCGACTATCAATTCAACTATCGAATATTATCATTCAACATTAATAAACTTGAAAATAACGCAAATTAAAGGTAATATCTTATATTCTCGTTTTGCATACTAATTTCGCTTAATGCGCAGTATTTTCAGCGGGTGGATAGTCATGAAGAAAAATAAATATATTTTTTTTTTGGCTCAGGAAGTACTAGCATACCGGTCCCAAGCTTAATGATTCGCCCACAGAGAACAGACGTTCATCTTGCTACTTGTGTAAAACTTTAAACCGACATTTAAAATGTATGTCGCGATGCTCCTGCTAGGCAGCGCTGCAATTGTGAGATAACTGTCATGCCAATATTTATCAATAATAAGCCTAGCACATAACCTGAAAGGTTTTGTTTGTTTTTCTCTGCACTTGCTTTTTATGCTAGCTGCCCACATTAACTGTTACACACGTTTTTCAAGAAAAGGTATTTCAATGTCTGTTCTCGGTGATTCGCCCCTAAGACCGTAACTCACACCAATACACTCTTAAATATTCTGTCAAAATAACATAGCGAATCAAAACAAAGCCAAAGATACTTGTACCAACAGGTACTGAAAAGCGCAAGAGTGCATGGCAAGGTCCAGACTGCAAGGTGTACTTCTGAACTAGGGGTTCTACAATAGTGAACCAATTTCAAATTGCTAGTTTCATATTGATTGTTGGTTAAACTTAACGAAACATTGAGAATTGTCGGTCAGTGTGTAAAAACATTGTTAACATTTGGGAAAAAGGTCATTTGCTCCTGTGGCTTGAAGAGTTTTCCCATATTTCACAACGGGCACAATTAACGGTGAAAAACAGCAACATTTCAACAGTGTCCCACACACAACGCCTATATGTCCCTCGAGTTAAATGGTGAAACGATGATCTTGTTAAATACGTTCTGATGTTATGACTGCAGCCGAAAAATAAAATTTAACGATCACAATCAGCAAGAAATCGCCATCACCGTGCAATTCCTTTCCAACTTCCAATGGAAGAGAAAGAAATAAAGCCATAATCTGGCTCCGAACTGCCTTTCCGTCAGATAGGATGTTATAGTTTCTCGACACTGACAGGCAACGATAACCAAGAAGATCGCCCTTGATTTAAGAAGAAATTTCATTTTCAGCTGATTAGCATAGTGGTTGACAGCTAGCGAATATATGTATTTCTGATTGAAGTTTTGACATATATGTACGCAAAAACACCTTCCAACACCCAAAAACACACAGGAAACACAAACACAACATGGCAGATTGACTACGTACAGGGGAGTCCTAACAACAATCAATAGGAAACTAGCGAGTTTAAATTGGTTCGCTGCTTCAGAACCCCATTAAGCTTATCACGTCTGGGTGTGGTAGTGTGCCATCTGGAAATTTTTTGCGAAAACATAACAAACAGCTGTCAAAAAGGTTAGAAATTGTAAGCCAACTATTAGGTTATCTGTGGGAAAACCAGGGGGAAAACAAACAATTTTTTCACGACGGTAGCACAGAGAACAGACGTTCATCTTGGGTCTGCTACTTGTGTAAAACTTTAAACCGACATTTCAAATATATGTCGTTATGCTGCTGGTAGGCGGCACTGCAGCCATAGACTAACTCTAAGACCAGTAGGTCCCGAACAAATCCGATTTTTTGTTTTGGCTCAGGAAGTACTAGCACATCGGTCCCAAGCTTAATAATACGCCCCTTAGAATGAACTCACACGAACACACTCTCAAATATTCTGTCAAAATAACGCAGCAAATCAAAACAAAGGCGCAAATATGTATAGTTAGGTGCTGGCTTCAAGGTGTACTTCGGAACTAGGGGTGTTACAACAGTGAACCAATTTCAAATCGCTAGTTGCATATTGATTGTTGCTGCAGCTGTGCGATAATTGTCACGTCAATGTTTATCAATTAAAAATCTAGCACATAACCTGAAAAGTTTTGTTTGTTTTTCTCTGCACTTGCTTCTTATACCGGCTGCCCCCTCATACTTCTACACACGTTTTTTTTTAATGCCCATATATCAATGTCTGTTCTCTGTGACGATAGTATACGTGCGTTTAACGTCACTAAGCTTAATTGGTCCCAAGTACGCCCTGCACCTTGCACTTTGCAACACGTTCTTACGCTTTCCGGTACTTAGTTATAATCTTTGCTTTTTTTATTCGGTGTTTTATTTTGACAGATTAGGCATAAAGATTAATTAATGTACCAGAAACTTCACGGACACTTGCGGAGTTGGGTGCAGACTCAGACGACTCGTGAGGTAGTAAGTGCTCTCAAGGACGTGGAGCAAGACAGGTAATTGTTACCCATTGTATCTATATAAATAAAATTTATTTTTAATAGGATACTTTGTTCCGCAATATTTTGTTATCGGACTTTGCTTTTTGTTTATGGTTTCGGTTGCCTATTGTTCGTTGCGCGAGTGATCGAGTGAGCATGAGAAGTCGTGGTTCGACGTGGTGGTGAGGTACATAATTAATTGTGATCCAAATTATTTGTTCGCGATGCTCGTCGGGCATCTTGGAATAAATAAACCCCTGTCCCATTTTGTAAGTGAATCCAGCGGCATCCGTACTGTTGGTGTAGACCGGTCCAAGTTGGCTCTCAAGCGTTGAGATGAATTACCTTGTTTTCCTAATGAAATACCACCATCACACTCTTTGAGTGGCCCCAATAGCATCCTTACTGTTGGTTTAAACCGGTCAAAATCGGCTTTTTAGCATTATTAAAAATAACTTTGTTTTCACAATGGAAAACCACAATCACACTTTGTGAGTGGCCCCAATGGCATCCTTACTGTTGGTTTAAATCGGTTCAAATCGGAAATCGGTACTAATTTTTAAATATACCACTTGACAGCTAATCGTTAACCAAAACGAACCATGCTGCCACCCAAAATCCCAGTGATTTCTCGTGGAACTGCAGTGGACTCCGCTGCTTCCAATAAAACGAGTATCACGTCAACATATTCCTACCCTTTCCTTACTTGATCTGCATTCGGGCGGGCCCGGCGCCGGTATTGCCTTAGTTTGGCGTCACCAGTTTTTACACATTGAAGATGTATTTTAGTCCCAAGCATCATCTGTTGGTTCTCTGTGTAATAACAGCTGATCTGGCAACAACGGAGTAGCGACCTCGGGGGTCAATCATGCTCATGCTCATTCGGTGTATTATTTTAACAGTATATTTGAGGGATTGTTAATTATGAGTTGCTTTAAGGGGTGATTCATTATGCTTGGGACCGATGTGCTGGTACTTTCTGAGCCAAAAAATTATATCCATCTTCTTGTTGACTATCCAGCCCAGGGCGATCCTCATAGATTTACACTTAAATGTATTGTAACCATACAATAGAATCTACAGTATGAACAAATAATAGTATCGTTCACAACGATAAGATGCCGGCGTCGGTGGTGTAGTGGTAAGCGTGACTGCTACTTGGCACCCCAGTGGGTCTGGGTTCAATCCCAGTCGACGTCGGTGGTTTTTCTGAGGCGAAAAAATCTGTTCACGTCTTCCTTCGGAAGGGAAGTAAAGCCGTTGGTCCCGGGTCATATTCATGAGTCGTTAGGTAGGGTCCAGGTGGTGGTGTCGTCTTCCTGGCTTCGGTGATTGTCACCATGTGAGGAAATAGGCCGACGTAAAAATAAAAGAAAAAAAAACGCAACGATAAGATGACAATAAGAGTTATTGTTTCCACAATAGAATCTAATATAAATTTAGACATCGACAATCGAAAAGGGAGGTTGTTATGTATCTTAACTGTAGAAAAAATCATTTTTTTCGAACAAATTTGTGTCAATTACTATTAATTGTATTGTTTCACAATTGTTGAAAATCCTAGAATATGGAGTGAATAGTAGATCTATTGTAAAGACAATATGCATTTTTCATTTATCTGATTCATAAACAATAAGATTCATGGTCGGAAAGAGATTTTAATATTATTTTATATTATTGTATTGTAATTGTATGGTTATTTTTATCCGGGATGACCCTTGTAGTTTTTTTTTCTCGAATTTGGGTCAGATTTCTCGACCTTCTCGGAATTTCTCGCATGTTTGTAAATTCCCTACCTTTTCCTGAATTTCCCGCGTTTTCCGATTTGGAAGCCACCCTTAAGTTTCCCTATACCTACCCTGTATTTGTGAAATCTGAAAAATACCTGAAATTTATTTGCCCTAGCGGAAAATATATATGTGAGCCGTATACGAAACTGTAGTTCCAAAATGAATACTACACACTGTGCAATTCATGAATGTTTAATATTTTCCCCAAGAGATGCGCTCCTGCTGAATCCTGTTTTTCATTACTTCGATTGGCCAATGTGGCTCTACCATGCATTTAAAGTTTTAACAAAATCTCAACAGATTGTTACTCCACAATATACGTATAGAAAGGGTCTTTCGTTAACCATAGATCCGCTCCAAAATGGTGAGTCGATAACTGGGAAGGCGATTGCGTCCCCGCAACAAAGCTCTGGTCCTCAAAAGTTCCTACCTCATGCTTCCACGGGTCAAGAGATGACAAAGACCCCCAGCAAAGGGTTCCGGCTGAGTAAGAAACGCTGTAGTTCGTCAGCTATACCTAAGGTGGCAGCCCCACCAACGCGATGTAGGCAGCGCGACCCCGATAAGGTAGTTTGCTGAAATCTCACCCTACCACGAAAAATAGAGAAAGAAGAGAACACGTACGATACTTTCGGCAACTGACCCGGCCACGAAATAAGGACTATGGTTGGGAACTTAAAAGGATCTTGACGAGTGGGTCTTTTTGCTCGTGAACTGCAGAAGGTTGGAGTGAGCGTGGGTGTTATTCAGGACGTTCGGTGGATCTTGAGAACGTGATTTCAGGGCGGCGAATCCCGTCGCCAACAATGCGTTCAGGTATAAAATCTACCATAGCGGCTGCGATAAGCCAAAACATGGAGTCGGATTCATAGTGTTCGGGAAGCAGATGAAGCGTGTTTGGAGGTGGAAACCGGTTAACGAGCGGATCTGTGTATTGAGGCTACGGGGCAATTTCTTTATTTACAGCCTGATCAATATGTATGCGCCAACAAACGATAAACCCGACGACATGAAGGATGAGTTTTATGAATGTCTCGACAAAACCTACCCAGTATACACAAGATCGCATATAATAACGGATATGAGTATAAAGTGGAGGCGATATGCGTACATTTCATATGGAGTTAAACGATCGAATTAACGTATATGGCCTCCACGTTGTACTCATTTGCGCTAAAGGGTGTCCACGATGAAATTGCCACACTATGAAATTGCTCTAACTTTTTAACCGTTGGGTAGAATTTAATGAAAATTTGGGTGGATTTAGTTCATAGTGCATTATTTACATCCTGCAAGTTTTAAAGTCCTGTGATCAAAACTCGCGGAAATGGAGTCGAAAGAACAGCTCGTGCGTGATAAAATCTTGCGCATTCATCACGAGAACAAGGATCTCTCGCATCGTTCCATCGCTAAAACGTTGGGAATCGCGAATTCCACGGTATCGCGAGTGATTAAGCGGTTCGAGGAACGGTTGACCACCGATCGGAAGCCCAGAAGTGAAGGAAAAAGTATTCCGTACAACACCAAAAATCACAACCGCGTAGTTGGGGCCTTCAACCGAAATCCGAACGCCTCCGTTCGGGATGTGGCTAAGAAGCTGCACCTAAGCCGAAGTTTTGTCCAGAAGGCCAAAACTAAGGCTGGGTTTCGAACGTTCAAGGTACAAAAGGCGACGAGAAGCAGAACAAGTCCGCCAAAACCCGTGCCAGGAAGTTGTACCTCAACATGCTGACGAAAGTTGAAAGCCTCATCATGGACGACGAAACATATGTGAAGGCCGACTTCAAACAGATCCCCGGCAACCTGTTTTTCACGGCCAAGGATAAGTTCAGCGTTCCGGAGCATGTCCGCACTCAGAAGATGTCCAAATTTGCGAAGAAATTCCTGGTTTGGCAAGCCATCTGCACGTGCGGGAAGCGGAGTGCACCTTTCGTGACCCAGGACACGATGAACGGACAGGTGTACATAAAAGAGTGCCTCCAGAAGCGGTTGCTTCCTCTCCTAAAGGCCCACAACGTCCCAACAATCTTCTGGCCGGATTTGGCCTCATGCCACTACTCCAAGGACGTGCTGAAGTGGTATGCGGACAATAAGGTCAATTTCGTGCCGAAAATGTTCAACCCTCCCAACACTCCGGAGCTCCACCCCATCGAGAAGTACTGGGTGATTATGAAGCAGCACCTTCTTAAACGACCTAAGGTAGTGAAGACAGTCGAGGAACTGAAGAAAGTATGGGTTTACATGCAAAAAACGGTTGATTCACAGGTTGTGCAGAATCTTATGGCCGGGGTTAAGGCCAAGGTGCGGGCATTTGCGTATGGACTGTAAATAAAATACGAGTAAAATAGTAAAATGAAGTTTAATAGTTATTTCTCAATCCCTGAAAATTTGATGGCAATCGGATGAAAACTCGAGTTTTGCGAATCAATTTTGTGTGTGGCAATTTCATCGTGGACACCCTTTATAACTACACAATTTTCAACGAACATGTACTTATTCAGCATCTTGAATCCATATCGATAATCAAAATTGACGCTTAGTATTGTCTAATAATTCATTCTATGGATTGATTATATGGAACTTCTAATATATATGTAATTTCCCCTTGTATATAACTGGCATAAACAGGTCGTTAGAGACTATTAATGGCAAGATTTTAATCACATCGATGAACAATACGTTCAGGATTGACAAATAGTTCATTTTATAAACTCAATGTATGACATATAGAATATTCCTGGATTTTCCTGGAATTTCTGATGAAAATATGTATCCAGTACCATATTGGCCACATTTGAGTTCGTAATTCTGGTGAAGTGTAAGAAGGGTTCAGTGTCACCATCGGTGGATTAATTCTGGTTTTGGTATTAATGTTACTATGCCTTCAGCAAAAGAAGTGTTTTGAAATGCACAGTTCAAATATCCGTTGCATAATCTCAATAAATCATCCTTAAGCTCATCAAAAAATTTAGAATAGAATTCATAAGTTAAACCGTCGGGTCCGGGGCTCTTTTTCCGGCGCAAGTTTGGGCAGTTGGACTTTTGGTGGCCCTCGCTCTTGCAGTATAGAAGCATTTATTCTATAAGCCCTCATAAAAGATGCGTGCTCTAAGGCCTGTACTCGAAAAAAATGCACCAGACAAAAGTGTTCGCCAAAAATTTAATTTAAGTCAGATTTTCTTGAAGCTTTCAGGAAATGAACTAATACATATGGATTATGTTTCGGCATAATTACTTTATTCAATTTCCTTTCCATCACTGGAGGCACGCACCTTTCCCTCAAGACCCCTCATTACATTTTGTGCAATGGTGGAGCCGACCTTTTTGGTCACTTTCATCCATTCTTTCTTCAACTCCAGCTCGTTCTTAAACACCTTGGACGATTTTCGAACTTTGGCCTTCATTATGGCCCAAAATCTTTCCACCGGACGAATCTCTGGTAAACAACGTTATTGTCTCTGTACCAATCCAACGTCGATCACGCGTAATGGCACGATGCCAGGTCCGGCCAAAATCATGTCTCGCCTCCGTGGGACCGCAAGAAGGGCAACAGCCGTTTCTGAAGGCGCTCGGTGCGGTGAATTTCGCTGTTGGTGGTACCCGTTGTGATGTACGGTTTACTCAGTTTACCGCATTGGCATATGGCCTGCCAGAGCAAGTATTTTTTGGCGAATTTGTCCACTTTCTTCTTCCTTATGTCTTCCGGAACATCAAACCGTGATTTGGCAACGTAGAACTCCAGCCCCGGTATCTGCTTTGCGTCTGCCTTGATGTAGGTTTCGTCATCCATAACCACACACATCGGTTTTGTTAACCACTACAGCGTCCTTGCGCGGGATTTGGCCGCCGTGTTTTGTTGATCACGCCGGTTCGGTGCCTTGCGGACCTTGAATACACGAACCCCAGATCATTTCATGGTTTGCTGAACGAACCAGGCGGAACACTTTGCCTTCAGAGCCGCGTCGCGAATCGAACGGTTCGGATTACACTTGAAATAATCCAACACCTTCCGGGCCTTCACAGGGTCAGCTGTCTTCGATTTTCTTCCACTTCCAGCCCACCGCTTGGTCGTCTGGGACTCCTTAAACGATTTTACCACCCGAGACACAGTTGTATGGGTGGTTTCCAGTTGTCTTCCGATCCATCTCATGGTCGCAGTCGGATTTTCCATGACGGCGCGCAAAATTCTCCGGCGAGTTTCTTCTTGTTTCGATGACATCTCAGTAACCACTGAACCGATTGTTATGAAATTTGGCACATGTAAACAATTCACTACTTCAAACTAGTTATACCCAGATTTTCTTCAATTTTACCCACGGACAAAAAAGTTACACACGGATAAAAATGGTGCATTTTTTTCAACACTCTCGTTCTGGTGTTTGGTTAAAATGCAAACATGTACCACTTACAGGATTGTAAATTGACTGCATTCCACTCGAATGTATCAAATTAAATTGTTTGTTTTAAAGTATCCTAGCTCGGATGAATAACTACCACAAATAAATTATGTCCCTCAATATCCCTGTCAGGTTTTGTAAAAAAAGAATCAAAACCTGCCGGTTTCATTTGGAAAGAGGAAATACCATACAGTTAATGGGACTGAAAAATAAGAGAAAACTTTCTGAATCCCCAGCGCACTTAACTGCATAGCATCTTTTGGAGAGTAGGGTTTCCATACAATATTTTCATTTCTTCAACAATATGTGAAATTTTGCTAAGCATTGTTAAGCAAGCGTCTGAAAATCACCTGCTTTTGAATTCCTGTCTTTATTTCTGTAGAGTTACTCAAGTTAATTGTATTGAGGAAGTGTTGCAAATGATGAGGGATAAGCCTTTTTTACCTACAATAATTAGATCTTTGATCGTTTGATCGTTATTCGATCACCGAAAAAATCCGTCTCCATTTCGAGTTGAACATTGCTTTCGATTCTGCTCCATAGCAACCCTATTTAAAGAAAGCCTCAGAGTACATTATACCACCCGTTGAAGGGACCGAAAAAAAAGTACAAAAAATGATTAAAACATCCGTCAAGTTATATGACATTTTGATCTCCCTGGTTTCCCCAGGAGGGACACTGCCATTTCTTGATATTATTTTTCCTTGGTTCGCTTGTTTTTCCTGGGTCGGCAATGTCCTGCCTGCTCTCCCGGCGCAAATCTCAGAAGCAGTTACAGTTCCCTCAATGTATTCCTTCTCGTAAGCTCCGTGTCTGTGCGAAAACGGTAGCGAGGGGTTGTAGACGAGAAATGAAATGGGTTTCGAGATATTTTTTTTAAATAAGAAACATTCATGTCTGTTGGAGCTCTGCGCACAACCAGCGAATGGTACTGACAAGGATGCGAATGGGAGGAAAAACCCACAGAAAAACTTTCCACCGCAAAAGTATGTTGGTTCTGGAGAAATTCCCCGTTTCTTTCGGGATGCAAAAGTTTTGCACGGGTCGACTCACGCAAATGTTTTCAAACTATGCTAATGACGCTAGAAGGCGCATGCATATCTCGGCGTGGAATCGGAGGGTTTGTTTCCTCTGTATCTCCTTCAAGTGGGTTACTTGTTGTAATTGAATGTACTTATTTAGGTTTTCGGTTCGTTTTTGCAGGTATGGTTCGTCGTTTAACTTGATTTCTTTTTAAAAGCACTTCAATACAAATGTGGTTGGGCGGTTCATTTTGTGTAAGCTATGTGAATATTTTCACAAAAATAATGCAGTATGGGAAGAAACAGTGAACATGATGAATGTCATGCCACTTTCTTCTACAAATGATTGAGTGGATGATATTTTTTTACTATTCCTTATTGAGATAACTTTCATCCACCTGGTCCGGTTTGTCACCGTAGAGCCAGACGATTAATCTTCAACCCCTTGTTGGTGCTCTGCAGCCATTATGACCAATCCACTTTGTAGGATCAAACTGATTTTGTTTGTGGAGGCTGCCAATAATATCCATAACCGTGTTTGAGTGACTACGACGGGAGATGAACAAGCCCGAGGCTGTAAGCCTTGATAATTAAGAAATCATAAAAAAAAACGTTATGTTTGTGATTCAGTTTAAGTTTTAACGAATTACCAAAATATATGGAAAGCGACTGGAATGCTCTCTTTTATTTTTATTTTTTTATAAACCGTGCGTTTCGTAGTTGCTACTCCGTTACTGAACAGAAGTAGTGTAATTGCACAGAGAACCACATAGATGGAGCTTGGGAGTAGCTTCACAGCTTCAATGTATAAGTTCACTAATTCATTCTATTTATAGATCAGTATCGGCGCCGGACACGTCCTCACGGTCTTCGTGGAGGGGGGAGGATGATTAGTTTGACAATCATTTTTAGAGATCGTGTTTACCTCTGCGTCTCCACAATTGCCAAGGGAAGGATAGTTTTGTATTAGAGTGGCAGGTTATTTTTAGATCATGGATTCACTGTGGTAAGTGATGCGATCAATGAAAGAAAGCGCAGTTATCTGCTTTTTATTTTAAATCTTGAAGAAGGAAGAAGGGACGGGCCTGGGATTGATCTCCCGAACCTTTGCTCAGTAAGCAGAACGGGTAACCATTGAGCTACCCAGCCACGTCATGAAAAGCGACTGGAATGCTATCAACCAAAAATTTCTAAACAAGTGAATGACACACAATGAAGACAGTACTCGAAAAAAAAATGAGACGCAATGATTAGCTTGTAACTTTTTAGCGTGTGGGTAAGAATTGATGAAATCTTGACTGTAACTACACAGAAAAAAATAATGAATTTTAACAGGCGCGTAAAATTTCCCCTCGTTCAATTCCAAGCCAAAGGAGGCGTAAATAACGAAATTGTTTGCAATCTTTAATACAACATGCAAGATTCAGGCGTTATCTGGCATAACTTTACATGAAATTTACCATTATTTTCCGCCAAATCTAGCATTCCCTTTAAGTGCATTAGATAACGCAGAAAATTCAATGTTTCTTTTTATCTGTGTAGTTAAGATTTTATTGTTTACGTTGGCAAAATTTCATCACAATCTGTCAAATGCTTATGCGGAACAACAGCAGATCCACACAAAAAACGTGTGAAAGTCCGCCGGCGTCCCACAGATGCATCGGAAAACACGTGAAATTCCATCATTCGACGGTGTCTCAGGTGGTGAAGTCATTCAAGGAGACCAAGACGACTCAGCGGTGGTCAGGTAGCGACAAAAAACTGAAGACAGCTTATCCAGTGAAGGCAAGGAAGGTGTAGAATCTGTTCAAACGTCGAACGAACCTTTCGAGCCGAGATGTGGCGAAGAAGGAGGAGGTTACCATCAAACAAAACACGGTAGCCAAAACCGGCACCCGGAAGATGTACCGAGAATCGCTGACGAAATCGAGGTGCATCGTGATGAACGAGGAGACTTAAATCAAGGCGGATACAAAATAGTTGTCGGGGCAGAAGTTTTACGTTTCCACATCACGGTTGGCCGTTCCTGAGGATGTAAGAAAATTCAACAAAAATTTCTTGCTTTGGCACTCAGGAAATTATCCGTACGATTTTCATACGATCGGAACAATGAGCCACAAAGCAAGGGTTCAAGACTCATTCCTACGAAATCGTATGAAATTATTACTGTTGGTGTCGATGGTGCATTAGTCGAGAAAAACATGCCTCTTATACACTTTCAATTTCTTGGTGTGTTGTCCCGTGGGATTGTGGCTGGTCTCTGAATCCCAAGGTTCATGGTTCGAATCCCGATTGCAACTTTTTTTTCTGTGTGGAAAATTTGCATACAATCGTCCAATGAACTTCTTTCCATTAGAGAATCGTATGAAATTTGCAATAATATCTTGTGGCAAATTTCCAAGCGATATTCGAATGAATTCCTCTCGATTTGTTTGCTCAGTGTATGGGTGTGGAGAGAAGAGCCAGACGTACATCACGACGGGTACCATGAATGGGCAAACCTACCAAGACGAATGTCTCCAGAAGCGCCTGATGCCCTTCCTGCGGTTTCACGAAGACGATATGATATTTTGGCCGGGTTTTGTAACCTGGCATAATGCGCAGTCGCTGTTAGACTGATACCGAGATAACAATATTGTTTTGGTACCAAAAGATTTCAACCCATCGAACTTGTCGGAACTTCGTCTCACTGAGAGGAAGGAACAAAATGAAGGAAGAGCTGGTGGAATTGGCCCGGTTGATTTCAAGATGTCCTAGAAGGTCGTAGCAGAATTAAAGAACAAGCCAAACCATGTCGATCCGTAAGTCGCTAGGAAATCGTAGGTGTCGATCTACGAAGGTCTCGAATGAAACGATCTACATGCCTACAAGAGCAGAAGGCCCCAAACAGAAATGAGAAGCAAAATGTCGCTGTTCAGCAATCCTCATTGGATCGTGATTGACGACGAAACTTACGTTGAGGCCGACTTCGGTCAACTATCCGAACAGAAATAACGCCGACAATAATTATAAGTAGGCATACACAGAATCTATAAGTTCGTTAATGGCAGCCATGGCGAAAGTAGTGGAGCAACTACACTCAATGGTTTGTAATTAACGCAAGTTGCACCATATACAAGATCTTGGCGCTACTGAAGAAAGGTGTGAGCATCGAGCGCAAACCGGATCCCAGCCATCCGACGGCTGTGCGTGACCGAAAAGCACATCAAGCGCTGAAGCCGAAGACGGAAGGCAAGGTGGCGTAATCCTTCCGCGCCTTGAGCTGGGAGGGTAGTCCAACCAGCCAGACGGTCGAAAAGTATTTGAAGATCGTCATGAGGAAGCGGTAGTCGAGACTAGCCTAGAGACTAGTGGTGAACTGGGAGGTGTACAGCAAGAAATGGTTACCAGAAGTTACGGCCTCATAAATAATATTACCCATAGGACGATGTCGCGTTCTGGTCGGATCTGGCCTGTAACATTACGCAACGCGGTCGATGGTAGAGATGGAGCATTTGAATATCCCAGTCGTCCTCATGAACGCCAACCTCCCCCTCGTGTCCCAGCTGCGCCCAATTGAAAATTTCTGGGCGAACCTGAAGCGGAGAATCTATTCGAACAATCTCGTGGCAAAAACCGAAATAAGGCGACCAGAGAGTTGAACAACATGTAAATATCTTTCTTTTCGTTGGCTGTGGCCTAAGTTCCGGCGAACTGCCGTAAGATCGTTTGACAGAGAGTGGAGTCATTTTTGTAAAATCATGAATTAATACAGGAATAAATGAACGTTTAGTTTGTTTTAATCCACGACGAAACATTTGTGCTTGAAGACTTTCGACAGGTTCTGGGTCTGGTTTCTTATATCACAATGCAAAGAAACGCCGTTGCCAAATATTTTCTTCAGAAAAAATGTCTAAATTCCCCAAGAAAAGTTTGCTTTGGCAAGTAGTTGTGTTCGGAAATCCTAAAGTTTCGTGGCTATCGGCACTATCAAGAAGGCTGTGAACATTGATGCCAGATATACAGACATGTCTGTATCTATACAGACATTTCATCATGCATACAGACATCATACAGATTACAGACATTCATTTTGGCGAACTTCTAGATTTAAAAAAAAACATGGCGGTAGGGAAAGTCACATACGTCACAGTACGCAAATTATTGACAGTCTGAAGTTGGACCATTTTGTTAGCGAAAAAAAAACCAGTGAGGGATGTAGAAGTACAAGTATGTGCCTGGCTGTTTTGTAAGGCTGTTTTCACTGATAAGATCCTTGTCTAAGACGAACGAACTAAAAATACGGCCATCATGACGAAATTCCTTGGCGAATCGCATTACCAAGAATTGGTGGCAATGATGCGGTCCAAACCATTTAGTCTTATAATCTATGAGTCAATTGGTTTTAGTAGTGAGGACTTTCTATTGGAATGGCAATGAACTGTCAATTCGAGATTCTTTTAATCACGTACTTGAGCTTGCTGAAGCGGATGCCACTACGATACACAGTGCCATTGTAACTAAGTTTAATGAAGACTTTGATTTTGCACAAAAAGAAGCTAATAGGGTTCGGTGTATACGGAGCGGGTGTTATGCACGGTGGAAAGCATTCTGTTAGTGTACTATTTAAAAACGATTGTGCAAATTTACTCGTACTGAAATGCATTTGCCATTCATTTGCATTGTGTGGATCATATTCATGTAAGAATATTCCATCGTCAGCAAAAGTCCTTTAAAAAGAGCAAAGTTCAACGAAGGGCACCACCTAATAGAGCTAAAACCTTTAAACATGTAACATCCATCCGCGACCCGATGGCTTTCTTTGGACCAAGTTGTTAAGCGTGTTCTTGAAGCTGAAAGTCTTAAAAGTATATTTCAGTTTTCGCGATAAATCAGCAGAACGAAAAAAATAAGTAAGTATACGAGCGTCTCAGCGATCCATCAAACCACCTGTACTTGATCGCAACTAACCACATCTTACCGAAAATCAACCGGTTGAATCAACTTTTTTCAATCTGAAAAGCTGGTGTACAAGCTGAAAACAGAAACTTGCAAATTTATATTCTTGATATTGGATTGTTTCTGAAACCAGGATATTTAAAAGAATTGACGAACCCTGGCTTCGTGAACCTGATCCCCAATAATTTCTGCGAGTTGGAAAAACTGTAGGAAGGTGTCGAAGTGCAGGCCTTGATCAACGAATACACTAGAAGTGACAATTTAAGCATGAAGCACTTGCATCAATTTCGACTGGACATGATGAATTTCCACATGTGCTGCTGTAATAAAAATTTACCATACCGACGAGACCCTCACACAAAAAAAGAATTGACCTTACCGACGATACGCTCAACGATTTAGTTAATTGATCCTGACAATATTAGAGTAAAAGCCCATCCAACATTTTTTCGCCTTATCAAACAATTTGATAACATTATTGATGATGCATCAGTTCAACCAATCAACGACAAGCTCCGTAAATTGAGATTTTCAGTTGCGGACTGAGCTTTTTCGTGTCTACGACAATTCTTTCCAGCTATATTGGCTGTAACATATTCGGATGTCGAGCGAATTATTTCAATTTACAATATCAAAAAACCAATGCCCGCAATCGCACTGCCACATAAACCATGAAATGCATTTTGTCGGCCAAAGAGTATGATAGATCGCACAAAAAGCAAAACAGAGTGGTTGAAATTTCGTCTAATTTGAAATGTCTGTTAACAAGCGATATGTACAGCAAAATTTAAGTTGCTCAAGCGTTTGAAATTAATGAATTTTGTAGTAGTGAAGTGAAGGTGAGTTGTTTTTTTTTTTGAATTTATGAATGATGATAATAAACGATTTGCCGAGAATTTTTCAAAACATCAAATGTTAAAGATCAAAATATTTTGTTTTGTTCATATTAAGTGATTGAAAAATGTCAGTGATTTAATCATATGTATGGAAGATAAAGGAAAGTTGACATTTAAATATAAAACTTGAAATTGCAATATCTTTTGCGTTAGAATTTGTTTTTGCGATGTTTACAAAACATAATCTCACCTCTACTCGTTTGTCAGCATCGATAAATAGCGATTTTCAACATTTTTTTTTCCATTGAAGCACCTTAAAACCAAAACGAAAACCCCGTTTACAGACAAATATAGACATTTCAATGAGATTGATACAGACTTTTGAAAAAAGTATCTGGCATCCCTGGCTGTGAACGAGAAAGCATGTTTGCACGACTCTCCGTCCAGCTTCGTCCGGCAAAATCCATCCTGGAATGGCACAAGAGGTCAAATACGTTTCCAATATAGCCAATCCACCTAACTGTCCATAACTTCAACCGATAGAAAATACTGGGCGACTGGGTAAGCGAAAACTATTTGAAACCAAAAAGAAAGCAAACGTGATCGACATGATGATTCAAGTGAAGATGGAGAACCACCATCGCTACTGTATCTGAGGATACTGCACGGAACCTGATGTCGGATGTACCACAGAATGTTCAAGAATGATACAGAAAGAAGGAGTAATATTTCAATCAACTGTTTTTAATGTATAAAGGGTGTCCACGATGAAATTGCCACACACAAAATTGATTCGCAAAATTCGAGTTTTCATCCGATTGCCATCAAATTTTCAGGGATTGAGAAATAACTATTAAACTTCATTTTACCATTTTACTGGTTTTTTTTACAGTCCATACGAAATGCCCGCACCTTGGCACCCGGGGGGAAATTGGGAACGTGGGACGTTTTTTTGGGGGAAACATTTTTTTTTGTCGCTGTTTTTTTTGTGGGTTGTGAGGGGGGTTGGGGGGGGGGGGGGGGGGGGGGGGGGGGGGGTGGGGTGGGGGGGGGGGGGGGGGGGGGGGGGGGGGGGGGGGGGGGGGGGGCGGGGGGCTTTTTGTGGGGGGGGCGCCCGGGGGGGGGGGGGGGTTTTGTTGGGGGGGGGGGGGGGGGGGGGGGGGGGGGGGGGGTGGGGGTGTGGGGGGTGGGGGGGGGTGGGGGGGGGGGGGGGGGGGGGGGGGCTGGGGGCCGGGCGGGGGGGGGGGGGGGGGGGGGGGGGGGGGGGGTGTTTGGGGTGGGTGTTTTTTTTTTGGGGGGGGGGGCGTGGGGGGGGGGGGGGGGGAGTGTGGGGGGCTTTCCTGCAGGATGTAAATAATGCACTATGAACTAAATCCACCCAAATTTTCATTAAATTCCACCCAACGGTTAAAAAGTTAGAGCAATTTCATAGTGTGGCAATTTCATCGTGGACACCCTTTATATAACTCTATTATACAGAAATAAATAATGGATTTTGTTGAATTATGTCTAGATTATTTTTGCTGACATTATCTTAGTGTTAGAAAATCAAAGGGGCTTTAATTTGGCAATGTAGCTGTCGAAGCTATGCCATAAATGCTTGCTGTCAGAGACCTGTCAGCACGCAACCAGAATAAAGAAGAAAAATAAGAACGTGGCATTTATGTGTCAATCAACGTATCACCACAGAGAACAGACATTGATGTCCATATACCTTTTCTTGAAAAACGTGTGTAAAATTTAATATGGGCAGCCGGTATAAGAAGCAACTGCAGTGAAGAACAAACAAAACTTTTCAGGTTATGTGCTAAGCTTTTTATTGATAAACCTTAACATGACAATTATCGCACAACTGCAGCGCCGCCTACCAGGAGCATAACGACATACATTTGAAATAACGGTTTAAAATTTTACACAAGTAGCAGACCGAAGATGAACGTCTGTTCTCTGTGGTATCACGTCAAACAAAAGCATGATTTGCGGACAAGGCCATTATTGTTTATGAATGACCTGTC
Organism: Aedes koreicus; assembly: GCA_024533555.2. NCBI lineage: Eukaryota > Metazoa > Arthropoda > Insecta > Diptera > Culicidae > Aedes > Aedes koreicus. Next base: position 68,348 of record JAHHFK020001629.1, read on the forward strand.
GGTAGTCCGAATTGTAACCCCATTGAGAATCTGTGAGACAACTAGGCTTCGAAGGTTTATGCGAATAGACAGCAATTAAACACCTTGAAGAATCTAAAAGTGTGCATCAAGGAAAGGTGGGAAAAAATTGACCTTCAAACAATTCAAAAGTTTTAAAATTCGATAGATTTTTTGACGTTTTTAAGAATCGAGGAGGAGTTATCCTTTGACTTGGAAACTATTCAAAGAAAATTCATTTTTTTTTATTTGTTTTTCAGTGCGGCTTAAGGATTGCAACACCCCATGTATTTTTTTTGTCAACTACAGCTATAAAAGGTACTACTTTGGAAGAAATGTTGTTGATTGTATTTGCTTAAAATCATGATAATCATAGTAAATATTATACTTTCCATTTTATTTTATTTACTTGATAAAAAACCGAGCAATATAGGAGTTGCTAACCGAATGCAACGCACTTTATGTATATTAATAAAGTTAGCCGGTGACATGAAGGCAGGGCACAGGTTTAGTTCAGATCATCGAATCTTGAAATCGTAGTGATAAAATCGTTAGAATTGAAACAGAGTGTTTGGAAGATGTGTTATTTCGTTTTGAAGAAAAAGAAATATCGTTATTAGCGCTAATTTCTATGTTTAGGTGCAAAAGTATCTTGCCTTTTTTCAATTTTTGAAGTTGAATTTGGCATTAGATGCGTTCGAAAAATAACGTTAAAATTGATGGGCCAAGCTTTCCATCCCAATATCATGCTATTCAATTTAATGTTCAGTTAAAGTACAACATTCATTGAAACTACCTTCCATCAGCCAGCGCTCATCGATATGACGTCCTACTTGAAACATGCTGATGACAATTTTCCTTCAGTCGCCATTCAAAAACGGTACATTGCGGCTAACATCATCGCCGAAGAAGACGCCGCGCACGTAGATGCTCACTGAGAAAGAGGTTAATCTTGTTTACTCTTTGATCTATTGATCTCACTTTCCTCTTCATTGTGTCTGCCAGCCATGAAGCAGCTTATGTAGACGCGAGGAAAGCAGTTCACTTCATCTTTCTCGTTTGAGTCACACGGTCGTCGTCTACGCTCTCGTTCCTCATTGAACCACGTTGCGTGGCGTCGAAATGTGGAAAAGCTACTAATTGGACCATTGAAAATAAGAATGCTCGCCAAGTTCATCACGGGGTCGTGTTTTACAACATGGAAACTAAACGACTCATTTTTCCTATAATTGATACAATGCATGTCGGAAAATGTTCGAACACCAACGAAGGTGAAAGTGCACCATGCTACGTTCATCGTCTCTAGAATATTTGTTTCATTCATAATGATGCCCATCTTGCACCGCCACGGTGCCCACCGGAATCAAAGCGAGGAAGCAGTTTTTAAAGATGATAAAAGTGATCGGGCAAGAAATGAGAAAAGACACGTTGCAGAACGTGATGAAGCTGTTGAATGCTTTCAATTAACGAGAAATTGCGTCCACAGACCGCTGCGCGATGCCGGCTTGTTAAATTCTCCAAATAGTCTATGCATACCGGTTGCAGCATTCCGGGAGAAATTTAGCCCAGAATTCATGTCAAAATTTTACGGACCGAGCATTTCGCTTGCACTTGGTTAGGGGCCTCAAATAGACTACCTGACAAAGGCAGCTAATAGACGGCGACTGAACAGACTTTCTGTTTTTATTTTGGATTTCCATACAACATAAAATTTTCTGCATTGGTTTGCATAAAAATTTCGTAAACAAGGGCATCTTGGTTTCTTATTTGTGAGTTCCTTGCGAGTACTCACAGCAGAAACATACATGTTCAAATAGAAGAAGAATGAAAATAATCCAACAGATTGTTTGTTTCATAAGTTAGGATATTTTTATACAGACTCGAGGTCGATTGAATCCAATGATAAAGGAAAACGCAGTCCGCACATAGAAAACTTATAAGATTCTAAGTACATTAACTCATGTTATATCAGCGCCCTAAAAATATGTTGACAGGAAGAACCGCGCGTGATAGAGCTTGCATAGGCTGAACTGTAATAATTGAAGGAAATGGGTTGGATATGGTGGATGAATTTGTGTGCCACAGATTATTGAAGTCGTCGAAAAACAACTGTTACAGAGAAACTTGTAGTCGCCTTATTGACGGAAGTCTTGTTTTACATGGACTTTACAAGATCCTGAAGTTTGGTAAAATTGTGTACAATTTACAACACGCTAATAAGACCGATAGTTCTCTATGGAAATGACACGGAGACATGCTAGAGGAAGACTTGCAAGCACTTAGAGTTGTAAAACGACGTATGGTTAGGACAGTCTTTGGTGGTGTATGAGAAAACGGCGTATGAATCATGTGCTGGCGCAATTCTAAATGGCGAACAAAATATCTTGAAAGTCATTAAAGCTGGACGGGTACATTGGGCGGAACATATTGTACGAATGTCGTATAACAAACCCGCATAAATGGTGCTAGCCTCGAATCCGGCCGGACCATGACGCAAAGATGAGCAGCGAGCAAGATGGTTAGACCAAGTAGAGCATGGTCTTGGAAGCGTGGGCACTTGAGGAACTAGAGTCAAGTGGCCATCAGTTTCATGGTGAAACATTACAACTAAGGTACGGTCCTTATGGGACGTTGGGTCAGCATAAGTAAGTAAGTAGAATGCTTTAATATTCCACCGTCCTATAAATAGGACACTGCTTGAACTATAACTAACTCTAGTAACTAAACATATTGAGATGCAGTTTTCGCGTTAGTTATTCTCTATACCTATATATCTGGTGTGTTTGATATGTTAGTTCAAAATTTACCTCCCAGGTAAAAACAAAAATAGCATTCCACGATGTTTGTTTAAAATATATTTCAAGTGATTGTAATGTGATTTGCCAAAACCAAATCTACTTCATTGATCATTTAAAAAAAAGAAGCAGGTTTATTATACGAGTCGAATGATTCGAAACGAGCCACGCTCACTTGACGAGCCGACAATTGTATGATCGAGGGAGTTGACACTCCATTTGCACGGAGACTCGTTTCGATTCATTCGACTCGTAGAATAGATCTTAAGATGTAAATTTCCTGTCATCATAAAACTTTTTCAGAACCACACAGGGTCCGGCAATTGAAGTGCTACATTGAAACAAACAGATAAAATGATCAAAACAGAAACATTTTATTTCAAATTCATTCAACTTTCCTTGAAAACAAATCACTTCTCGAAAATTGACTGGTCAAGTACAAGTCGTTCGCCCTTCAGTTTAATCGCTCGCCCCAGATGATCAAGGAACACATCCTACGAGACCCGCAGGTCTTCTCCTTTAGCATTTCAAGCTTATTGCTTTCACAATTAGCTTATTGCTTGCGCTCAACTTAGTGTTCTAAATGCACTTCCACAGTTATTAATTGAGAGCTTTCGATGCCAAGTACCATTTTTGCATTAGTATGATTGTGTGGCAAGTACAATCATACCCTATGCCCAGGGAGTCGAGACATTTTCCTTTACGAAAAATTCCTAGACCAGACCGGCAATTGAACCCAGCCACCTCCAGCATGGTGTTGCTTTGTAGCTGCGCCTTTACCGACTGAGCTAAGGGAGGACCCGCAGGTGCTCTTGTGGTATTTTATTCCAGGCTTTTGCCAGATATCGCTTCAGGACTTCCACACCTTCAGGTTTCTTAGAGCAAACTTTGGCTTCCAACATTCTCCAGACATTGAATTCGCCGGCCACTCCGAACTCGAAATGAACCCTGAAAAATGTTCCGCAATCCAGAGTTGTATTTTTTCGCATTATGAGCCGGCGCTGAATCCTGTTGGAAAACCCAATCACTTGAACCAAAATTATGACGTTCCCACGGTTGGACAACATTCTTGAGAACTAAATATGCATTTTAGTTGATCTTCACTCCTTCAGGGACAAAAACCAGCGGAGTTCGGCCATCACGGGTGATTCTGGCCCACCGATGCTAGTTTTTGTCGCTTGGTGACCGTCAGCACGTCAGCATGGAATCGTGATCCTTCTGGCAACCAAATTCTGTCATTCTGCTTATTTACGAACTGCTGTACGATGAAAAAATTATCGTCGGTAAACACGATACTCTCCAACCTTCTTTCCGTGGCCCTCTTCAGCAGTGCCTTTGCTATTTTTACACGTTCCTGTTTCTGCCTCACCGAAATGTCTTGAACCTTCTGGATCTTGTAGGGCTGACTCTAAAGCTTATCTTTCAGGATCCGACGGAGTCTTTGATCCGATACGTTGAAATCCATTCGTGCAGCCGAAATGCATTGAAATGGACAACGAGACGTACATTAAAGCGGGCGCCAAGCAGATCCCTGGCCAGGAGTTTTTCATCGGCAAGTCCCGCCTGGATGTGCCAGAGAAGTACCAGAAGAAGAAGGTCGACAGATTTGCCTAGAAGTACTTGGTGTGGCAGGCGATCTGTGGGTGCGTCAAATTCAGCCAGCCGTACATAACGACGGGCACCATCAACGGCCAAATAAATAAAGAAGAATGCCTCCAGAAGCGCCTGCTGCTCTTCCTCCGGTCCCACGAAGGTTACACTCTATTTTGGCCGGATCTGGCATCGTGCCATTACGCGAAATGGATGCCATTACGCGGTGATGGAGTGATACGAAGCCAACGATGTTGATTTTGTGCCAAAGGAGGCAAATCCGGCAGACTCGATAGAACTTCGCCCTTATTCCCTGAGAGTTTCAAAAATATCCGAAATGAATTCTTGTGATCTTTTTTTGTCTGTAGTCTTTTAGATATATTTTTTACTCTTTCATTATTTTTTTTACTTGACATATTATGTTTCCATATAATTTTAGTAGTAGTTAAGAATGTTATGTAGAAATATTTTTCAGGAAAAAAGCAATGTTTCGTGTGAAATCGCCAAATTTCCATACCAAAAATCTGGTATAGCTACCACTGATGGAGTGACAACTTTTGGTTAGAAGTTAGAATTTAGTTAAGTTTTGAAAGTTATGTAATTTTACTGAAAATAAGAATATCATAGTGTAAGCAGTTCATTCTACATGTCTTCAAGATACATCCAAAGAATAATATTCATTAGAGTGGAAAGACTTACAAAAACGTATCTGATAACTGTGACGTTTCTCCCAGGTTCTTGATTCTATTTTACATATTCAAAGTAAGTTTTTCTTTTTTAAAGCATATTGAATAGAATAAATAACTCATTCAAAATTTAAAATTTATGTTTTAAAACGATCTCACCCTAGTCGGTCTGGTATCAATACAATCGGCTCTCTGAGGCCAGTGATGTCCATATCCTCAGTGTGGTAAAGAGAGATTTTTATTTTTCCACACACTCTTCCTACCTCAACGAGAGCTCTTCTCTCTTGTTTATATTCACCTCCGTGTTTGCTTGCGGGTAGCGCATGTGAGTGTGAAAAAATGGTTTTTATTCACACAACACTCGATCGCTCTAGAGTGAGAAGAAGAGCTGTCAAATTCACAGAAGTGAATGTAGATAAATTCCCTGACGCGTGCGCCCCACTGAGCTCACTAGCGTGGGCTCTTCTGCTAATATACAGCAGTGATTTCAAATTCGCTCAGGCGCAACATAACAAAGGAAGAAAGAAGAATGATTCTTCCCATTTCCTTTTTTTGGACATTTTTTACAAATTTGACGAAGTTTTCACTATCAACCGCATCAGCGAATCACAGAGAGAGCACTGGCGCGTTCTCGCCCAAGTGTACGCGGCAGCGATCGCAGGTGAGAGCACGTGGGCAAAGACAGATAAAAGAACGTGAGAGCGGTCGTTTAAAAGAGAGAGTGATTCACTCATTCCAAGCCATCCCCTCACTGGCGCACCAACGAATAAAAGAGCACTTTACATTATCTGCGGTGAGTTATGGTTGTATCCTCTGTGAAGGTACAAATCTTACGCGCTGGCGTGAAATTAGTGCGAAACGCCATCTCTGTCTGAGGCCCACATAACAAATCAACAACAATAACAAATTGTCTTAATGAATTTCTCTTTTTGTTACCTACCATTTATTATTTGAATTTACGTTAGAATAATTAATAAATTAATAATTAATAACTTAGAAAGCAGCCATTTAGAGAATATATTTTGTTCGTGAACATTCAAAATTATCAGAAAAATAAAAAGAATAGCCATTGTAAACATAATGTTCAAATGTTCGATTTTAGACCAAATACCATTCGACTGAATGTCGATTTATTCCATTTATTTATGTCCATTTGACGATATTTCTTTCGTCAAAATGTACTTGGATGATACTATTCGACCAAATATCATTCGAAGAAATATTCTGGCCATTATAATTGCAGACCTTGAGATCAACAACCGAATCAAATATATCTTTCGATCTATTCTAAGCGTCAAAGCCTCATTTTAGTCCATGGACACACCTTGAGTAGTCTATCTTCAACCCAACAAACATCGGTGTTGAATTAGAGCTTGTTCAAACAAATTTGGAGAAGCTATTCAGCTATTCTAGAAGAAACAGCTGAATAGCTTCTCCAAATTTGCTTGAACAAGCTCTAATTCAACACCGATGTTTGTTGGGAATATCACGTACTCTAAGACTTCCGAGAAACACAGCTTTTTAAATATTTTTGGGTATTCATTGAGTATAGCTATACAGAACTTGATATCAACCACCATACTAGATGGCTGTTCTGGCACATTCACAAGCGTAAAAGCCTCATATTGGTCGTTATTCTATGGATATTGAGATCAACCACCACATAAAATGGCTTTTTAGCATATCCACAAGCATCATACTCTCAATTAAGCCTATGGACTTACGTTGCGCAGTTTTTAATATAAAGTCATGAGAAAAGTATGTGAGCATGTGTCTGTTTCAATTAGCTGCCAATATATCAGCTCCGCTAATTCACGAACAAATTAGGGAACATTAACTAATGGCGTTACGCTTTATGGAAGTATCTCTGGTAACATATACAAAAAAATACTGAGACTAGCCTAAAAAACTATCATTTTTTGTCGTTTTATTCTTTAAATTATTCAGAAGTTCACGACACACACTGAAGATTTTTTTAGGAAGAACTACTCATTTTAGTGGAAAATATCTATGAAATACATACACATTCAACCTCCAATTATTACGTACCATGGGAGGCAATGGATCAATGACCATCGATAAATAAAAAAAGGAATTAGTCCTCAGTAGCTAATATCATAGGCAAACAACCGTTAGATTTAAAACCGAGATAATCTTCACCCCGCATATAAATTCACTCGCATCAAACCGTATCAGAAAACTAAATAATCCAAACATCTAACACCACATATGCCAGAAAGTTTGACACCACCAATTTCGCAGCCAGGAAACGGCACTAATTAGCAGAGGCTCATCGCCAACTCTTTCTATAATTAATTAATGTGCTCCATCCCACTAGTCACTCTATTTAGGAGGCAGTGCGCATCAGAGTGCATCGTGGTATCAGGTTCGTGTCACTTAAAAATTCACCAAAAATCACACATCGGATCACACTTCGAATCGCATCCCGACGCGATGATGGGGCAAATGCTGGATGATACCGGCGCGCTGTGGTGGTGCATTTCATGTCTCATCAGAATCATACTGTTCGTGTGAGTGTCATCTATCAGTCAAATGCTGTTTGCGTATCGAGGGATGAATGGAAGCATCTGCATCGCATCATCAGTAAAACGGTTGTGGTCCGGCTTTGTTCAATCAATGAATTGAGTCATTATTTATTTTAATTGAGATCGTTCTCATTCATCCCTCTTGCAAGCGTCGGTGCTTGATGAAGAAGTCCGATGATCCTCTATCCCCCTTCAGTGTTATGTTGTTGGAGACGAATCCGATCGGAATGGAGGGCTCGGGTGACGAGACGGTGCTCATCAGCATCTCCCAAATGGGTTAGAGCAAGCATGTATACAGGAAAGCACAAACATAAACAGTATCGCCTATTGTTTGTGCGGGTGTTATAAATTATTTTGTATTAATAATGTACTCTTTATGTGATTCACCAGTCGGCTTCGCGACGCACATGCTGAGCTCAAGTGGGCTGTGTCTACCATAACAGTAGAAGTAGCCTCGCTCATTGGCCAGAAGGCAGAAAATGAAAGCAATTATTTCAACCACAAAGCGCTGAGTAGAGAACGCTTCAGGCCGGCGAAACAAGATGTGATATATCGGAATTCAGGTTCAATGAAATATTTATGATCTGCTTTGCGTAGACAGCTTGTTCCACTGCATGCTGGAGAGATTGGAAAAGCATTCTGAAAAGAGGGGTGTTCGCACGACGATTTATGAGATGGTTTCTCAATAATTAGTCTATTATGGAATGGTTCATAAACGTCATTTGTTTTTTCCCTTCTGATCGGAAACATGTGATCTGAATAACAGTTCCATTTGATTTCGTAGACGCATGAGCTAAGCATAAACAGGGATTGATTTAAGGAGCTGATTTACAGAACTTAGAATTTTATACAATGTCACATTCAATGAACACATTCTGTTTATCTTATAGTATACGTTCTTCATGGGTTGCAATAACTTAAATGAAACATTTACATTTTCTGTATTCTCTTTTCTTAAAATATGTAACCTGGGAGGTAGAATTTTATTATAATTCATTATTTGCATTTTTTGAAATTTCGTGTTATAGATTTTTTGATCCGGTTCGTGGGCTATTAAATTGCACTCACACATTGGCCCTCTCTCTTGAACCGCTTCAAATAAAAGTGATTTTTTTCTGCTAGAAATGACTTTGAATTCTGATAGAGACTTTGGGATTTTGATAAAAGTTGAATACATTTTCTTATTCTAACTGTGGATTTCAGCAGAGCCAATTCAAACCTAATGAAAACAACAGTAAGTATGTTGTAAAAGTCACTCACTAAGTGTGAAAGTGGTTTACTTCGTTAAGAAAGCAAGCAAAATAGCTCAATGCATGATATCCGATGTAAACCGATTCAAACCAACAGTAAAGATGCTTTTGGGGCTACTCACAATGTGTATATCCCTAAATTCCTAAATGAAACCGAACGATGCCCTTTATGATAATGATCGTCCGAAATCCTTTACACACTTAAGTCTAAATCAGACTGGATGTTATATATTGAAACAGAATTAAGGCAGCGGGCATACATTTCTTCAAAGAGAAAGAAATTAGTTCATAGACGATATATAATTGATAAAGATTCTCATCGAAGAAATTTCGGCAGCCCTAAGTTTGCACCTTTAAACTGAAGAAATGATCCCTGAAAAATTGAAATTCGTTCCATAAAAAACGTTTTTATAACCCATAAGGCTCTGGTGAAAAGCCATAAAAAAATTGAAATGATCCATAAAATACAGCAATGTGATCCATATTTTATATAAATTTTAGCAGTAAAATGTCAAAAATGAACCGTTATATATCTAGGAGATGATCTATAAAAGTGTACGGATTACCCATAAACACATTGCAACTGTTCCATAAAAGGTTCAATATAATTCCTTAAACTTGTAAAATTGATCCTCAGAATGTAACGTTTGTGAACTAAAATATATGCACATGATCAATAAATTATTTAAAATATTCCATAAACAAATCGCCAATGATCCATAATATGTTTGATCAAGCAAACCAACTTTGTGCACTTAAAATAATATGTATGATCCATTAATTATGCCGGAATTATTCCAATTTTGGGTTTAATTTTTTTTTTTAATTTAACTACGGGGAAATCGATCCTTGACTGCGCTACCACTCAGACTTATTAACATGTCCATTCCTTTAGCTATGCGGCTTAAATATTGCTGTAAAAGAAAGATCACTTTGGAGAAGATCTTCAATTTTCAGAAAGCTGACTTACTTTTGCGCTCTCACTTTATTTTAAGACCGCAACTGCGGCACATGTTTCCCAATAAATTTGGTAAAGAACACTTGTGAACGTACAGAACTACGGCATCCTCAAGTTTGCACCTTTAAAACTGAAGAAATGGTCCATGAAAAATTAAAAATCGTTCTATAAAAACGCATTCTTGACCCAAAAGACTCTTGTGATAATCCACAAAATACATGACTCTGGTGAAAATCCACAAAAAACATAAAAATGATCCCTAAAATTCATCAATTTGATCCATACATTTAACAAAATTTAGCAATAAAATAAAATGTCAAAAATTAACCGTTATATATCTAGGTAATGATATACATAATTGTTCGGATTTCCCATTAAAATATTTCAAATGATACTTAAAAAGGCTCAATAACTATCCTTAAACTTTCAAAATTGATCCACAGAATGCAACATTTCTACACTTACATATGTGCATATCATCCTTAAATAATTGTAAATGTTCCATAAACAAATTGCCAATGAGTTTGTATAACAAATCAAAATCCTAAGAAATGATTCATAACAAACCAACTTTGTGCAATTATTTGATCTCTCCGCAACTGCGACACATGTTTGTCAAGAAATTTGGTAAAAAGCTCTCCAGCCCAAAAAGAACTACAGGTCAAATTTATGAATTGATTAAACTGTTGTTTCAGAAAATTTGATTTAAATTATGCCGGGCAGACGCTTGCTGTCCAACTCGCTGTCGCTCATCGGACCTAACTACAAAAAACATCCTCCGTTTGCCTTATACCGGGAAAATGCTTGAGTCAGTCATTTGCCTGGAATCTAATCTACGCTATGTTATCACTTCGGATGTCGGAAACATCGACCGCTTTCTGCCACCTTAGTTCTTCAATCCTCAATAAGACTACGCAAAAACTCCGCAATCCTTCTTAAACAGCAATATTTTATCCGGATACCTGAAAGAATGGACTAAATGTCACTAAATCTGAGTAGTAAAGCAGTTAGGGATCAATTTTACAATCTTTATGGATCAAAATTTTAAAAAATAGTGCCTCAACCTGGAAAGACCCAGGCATAATCTATGGATCATACCATATAGTTTAGCGAACAAAGTTGATTTACTATTGATCATTTTTATAAGCTTTATGGATCATTGGCAATTTATTTATGGAACATTTCAAATACTTTATGAAACATGCGAATATATTTAATTGCACAAAGGTTACATTCTATGGATCAATTTTACAAGTTTAAGGAAAGGTATTGAACCTTTTATGGATCATTTGTAATATGTTTATGAATAATCTGTACACTTTTAACGATCATGCCCTAGATATAAAACGGTACATTTTTGACATTTTATTGCTAAATTTTATATAAAGTATGGATCAGAGTGATGAATTTTATGGATCTTTTCAATTTTTTTTATGGATTTTCACCAGAGTCTTACGGGTCAAGAATGCGTTTTTCATGGCACTATTTTCAATTTTTTATGGATCATTTATTACTTTTTAAATGCAAAACATCAAGTGGAATACTTAATTTGCTCTCAACGCGAAAAAAAACACCACACGCTCGCTTCATTTAATCCAATTTTGTAACGTTTTCGATTGACTTTCGTCAAAAGTGGAGTCACTCAAATTTGAGTAAATTTGCTTGGGATTGACATACATATTGAAGTGCTTCTGCTTCGTGGTCCGTCGTTCATGCGATTGCCATAAAGTGAGAGTTCCATTCCCGCTCCAGCCTGTAGAACTTTTCGCAAAACGAACATGTCCATACTGGGCCATTAGGTATTAGATTAAGTTGTCCGTTGTAATTCACTATATGTTCGATGTTCAGTCTGTACAACCTCGAGTTGAAGACGGTGTAAGTGTCTTTTCAAATAACTGGCGGGTTTGATTCCCGGTCCGGTCGTGGAGTATTTCGGGTTAACATTTTTATCAACTTTCCTGGGAATAGAGTGTGCTTGTCACCCTATACACAAATTTGTGCATTAGTGTTGGCATAGAAAGCTCTCAATTAACAACTAGCGACTCAAAATTAAGCTAATTTTGTGGCCGTGGCCGTGGCCGTGGAGATGGTTGGGATTAACAAGTAGAAAAATCAAAAACAACTCAAATCTGAAGGATGCTATTGCTTCGTTGAGTTGTCAGTCCCAATAACATTTACTCAATTGAGGCATTCCACTTACAATTAAAGTGAGTAGAAAATTACTCAAAATTAAGGTCAATTTATGGCCATTCTCAAGTTGATATTTCAATTTTCTCTCACTGAGAACAGATTCAGTTTTGTATTTCTTCGTCGACTTTCCTTTTTTTAAGTATGAATAACATGGTTGCAAAAGCATTTGCCATCAATGTACAAACCAACAACGTCTTCTCTCAACCCAAGTTGTTAACAGAACTACAAATTCAATTGTTTAGCAGTGATAAACTAAATAAAACTCGATGATAAAAATCGATAAGTTTAGATAGGCCCTTTTAAATGTTATGCGAGATTTGCTGATCATCACAATATCAGCATCAATCGACAACATTGGAGCGACGAAGACAATTGGCTCCCAATTTTCTACCTACACGCTATTTCGAATTTACCCAGTGGCTGAGTAGATTGCGCTCATTTTTGCTAGCAGTATGAAGTTGTCAAAAAATGGGTAAACTGGTTTCCTTCGATGAGTGAAATCCACCCAGATTCTGAGTAAATGAGTATGATAGCATTTTTTCCTAGTTTGAAATGATGGACAGCTATCAGCGGGGAGATTTTTGCGCAATTAAAATTAAATTAGTGAAAATGGAGCCGCTTAGCCACATCACCGTCCACTTCAATCTCCCATGCGACGAGTGCGATCAAAAATTTCCCTCTCGTGCGACATAAAATCAAACATCATTTCGACCGTTCCTGTGCGAATTTTGCTCGAAGAATTATGCAGGCTCATTTGCGAATACATACCAACGTAGACTATCTGGGTTTCGAAAGGTATCAGCAACATCTTGGTAAGTGGTTTTTATATGTTTATTTATTTCATTTCAGTGAATCAATTAAAAATTATTCCAGCATACAGCACCGGATTTCGGGATTTTAATTTCCCAATTTGGTTTTATTCATGGGTCTTTGTTCCACCTCGTGGTCAACATTAATTATTTTTTGTGGGTTTTTTTGGGAGAAGGTGTGGGGAGGGGTATTTTTTTTGGTTATAAGGCTTGCTTCATTTAGAATTGGAACAAACTTTTGCTCATATTGTGGCGCTCCTGGTGAACGGATTTGGAAGTTCTTGGCGCCCACGTGTCGGGAATTTTGTCAGCTTCACGTATGTATTTTTGACATTCCGCAAATCGACTGTACTTTGTAAACAATCAACATGGAAGCCGAAAGAAGGAAAAAATTGTGCACAGTTATTTGGAAAATCCATTGTGGTCTGCATCTAGGCTAGCTAAACAGCTGAAATTGCCCAGAAATACCGTATGGCGCGTTATCAAACGGTATAAGGAAACATTGACGACGATTCGGAAGCCTCAAGCCAATCGTCGGAGTGGAACTGTCGACCGGAAACTGCGTGGTAAGATTTTGAAGACGATTAAGAGGAATCCCAATCTGTCGGACCGTGATTTGGCCAGAAAATTCGGTGCTGCCCATAGTACCGTGAGGAGAACTCGACTCGGGAAGGAATCAAGTCGTATCGAGCTAGCAAACAGCCAAATCGGACTATAAAACAGAATAGTGTGGCCAAAATCCGTGCTCGGAAGCTATACGACCAGGTGCTGACCAAGTTCGACGGGTGTCTTCTGATGGACGATGAAACCTATGTCAAGGCTGACTTCGGGCAAATCCCAGGTCAAAAATTTTACTTGGCAACGGCTCGGGGGATGTTCCAGCCAAATTTAAATTTGTTTTTGCCGACAAATTTGCACGAAAATTCATGATTTGGCAGGGCATTTGCAGCTGTGGCAAAAAAACGAAAGTTTTCGTTACAAATAAGACAATGACGTCGGAACTATACCAAAAAGAGTGTCTCCAAAAACAAATTTTGCCGTTCATTCGATCCCACGACCATCCCGTAATGTTTTGGCCAGATTTGGCAAGCTGTCGTTACAGCAAAGTCGTTCAAGAATGGTATGCAGAGAAAGGGGTCCAGGTTGTTCCGAAAA
>JAHHFK020001630.1:0-33683 GCA_024533555.2 Aedes koreicus
GAAAACAATCGGATATAACCTAAAAGCGTTTGTATAAACATAGTGCAAAACTACACCAACACATACGTGAAGCATGTTGAGTAGTTGCACGACACCAATGCAAGGAAAACGTGTATGAGAATATATTGGACACGGTGTACAACTGTTCGACGACTGGTACCGGATCAACAGAATGTCCATAAATGTATCCAAATGCTCGGCTATCTTCTTTGGCCGAAAACGTGCGATGTTTCTCCACGACTACATCCTTCGAGGAACGTGCTTGAATCGTGGAACAACAGTCAAGGATCTGGGAGTAATGCTCGACTCCGAACTGTCATTCGAGAACCACATTGCCACATTGTTTCTAAAGCCTCATCGCAGCTAGCATTCATCTTCCGCTTCGCAAAACTATACTATACACTATACTGCTCTTTGGTTCGTCGTTTTTTGGAGAACTGTACTGTCGTTTGGTCGCCTTTCTACCAAAATGCAGCCCAGAGGATCGAAGCCGTTCAGCGAAGGTTTATTCGCTTTGCTTTTCGACATCTTCGTTGACAAGACCCTCGCAGATTGCTAAGTTATGAAAGTCGGTGTAAGCTCATCAACCTGGAATTGTTGGAAGGGTGGCGTCTGGTGGCCAAAGCGTATTTCGTTGGTGGCCCTCTTCAGGGAAACATCGACTGTTCTACGTTACTTGGTCTCTTGAACATCAACACACGACGACGAAACCAACTTTTACAAATTTTTTTTTATAAACCGGCACTCAAGGACCACCTACGGCAAACAGCTGCTATAACGTGTTTAATTTTAATGTATCCCGTGATGCCAATAAGCGTTGTTTCCGAAGATGTATGTGTTAGTTATTGTAGGTAATTCAGTTTTGTCATATTTTCATTGGGATAAACATTTTTATCTGTTGACGAATCAATAAATAAAGAAGACCAGGCATCGATTTCGAGGAAGTATACGCTCCACTGGTGAGGCATTCAACGATTCGTTACCTGATAGCGATGGCTCGCGCTTCGAAGTACGATTTGGAGATTGACCTATCTCTGGGGCACACTGAGGTGATATATATGGACCAGCCCGAGTGTTTCGGCGTGACGAAGGTATGCAGGCTAAAGAAAGCGTTGTACAAACCGGGTATGGAACCTGCAGTTGGATGCGGCCCTTCAAGAGTTTGGACTAGAGCGTTCAAAGCTGGATGCTTGTCTTTACTACCGCATGGAAGGCGAGAAGATGCTGTTCTTGGCTGTAAGAAGCCGTGGGAACCTTAATGTATCCGTCCCAGGTATCGAGACCCGACATCAGCTATGTGGTGAATGCCTTAAGCTAGTGTAGGATCCATCCAAGACGCAAGAGCTGGGAGGCGGTCAACCAGATTTGCGCTACACGAAGGATGGAAACACGGATATAGTTGGATACACAGATGCAGAGGAGGAAACGTTGATACCCGGAAATTTACCACGGGCTACGTCTACACGATGCAAGTCGGTGCAATTTCCTGGAACGTAAGGCGTCAACCATCGGTTGCACCATCTTCCCGTGAAGCCGAATACATGGCGATGTCCCGGACCACCCAAGAGGCGTTATGGTGGCAAAGTTTGCTGGCGCAGATTTTCGGCAAGCAAGAACTAGATATCCTGTGCATCAATCAATCTGCGATCTGCGTTGCCAAAAGCGGATCGTACAATCCACGAACAAAGCACGTATATATTCGATACCACTTCGTGCACGATTTGCTGGACAAGGGATTGATGCACTTGAATAGCGAAGTCGTTTTTGATCCAGTTCCAAACTGGATCGGGTATCAGAATTGGATTGGATTGTTGTGTCAAACATCAGTGTTCATGTGTTTCTTTCTGTAACTCCTACCGGATTGAGGTTTGCATTGACAATAAGTTCGGGTATCGCAGGTTGGAACTAGGTCCAACTCAGGTTCAAAAACGAATTCGCTATAAGTAAGTGAACATTAAAAGGCAAGCAGCCGACGGTTTTACCAAACCATTGGCGCATCTAAATTTGAAGATCACGAAGCAACAAATATGCATCGAGGATTAGAGAGGAGTATTGGGATCGAAGTATGGTATGCTACTTAGATGTAAAATAAAATTTGTCATTCCAGTATCGTTACTCATCCTATCAAGACGTCTTTCAATTTCGATAATATGCACTGTTACAAAAATCCACGTTTATATGCAAATATCTTGTTTATATCTCTCAATGTTCCAAATTAAAAAGTTGCAAACAGTAGACAGGGATCTACAGATATGGAATCTTTCTACGTGACTCTATTTGATCCTGATCAGGATATGGACTACGTCAAACGGCATGTCATTGATATTTGCAATGAGGATTCATCTTTAGTGCAGCTGACTAAGCTAGTTCCCCACGGAAAAAAAACATACATGATCTGTCGTTTGTCTCATTCAAAGTGACAGTAGGCAAATATGCCTACAACTTTGTCGGTGATTCTTGGTACTGGCCTGAAGGAGTCACGGTTCGCATATTCGAACAGAACCAAAAAACGGATTTACTGCACGTCTTCCGAACCATTAGCACACAATACCGCTTCATTAATTCAACCAACGCTACTCATCCCAGGACGCATCGTATATGGCATTTCGGAAGCCCCCTATCCACCTGACACAGTCGCGCTGATCCCCGAGCCCTCTAGAAATGCAGCAAGTCGTGCTGGCCCTATGTTCAGTGCTGGAGACGGGGACTTCCAAATTGCCCTTCTAGGCAAGTACCCATTTAATAAGCGCATTCTCTGCTCTGATGTTCTCTCGCTCAAGCTCAAGCTCAAGCACTACGCACCAATCAATATCGACGATACCAGGACGCACGTCATATGGCTTTTTAGAAGCTCCTGAGCCCCCCGACACAGTCGAGATAATGCAGCCAGCGTTCTTCAGTCGTCCTGACCCTGTGTTCGGCCCGGTCAAAGGAGTCTTTCAGCTTGCCCTACCAGGCAAATATAACTCGTTGACGAACATTGCATCCTCTGAAAACATTTCAACTCTTAGCCGTACGACGTCACGGACGCAGTTTTGTACATCGCACAGCTCATCTATCAACTTTTTACCGCACCCGGAAGGCACCTCTTCGAGCACATTGGAAACTCCTGAGCTCCCCATCACAGTCGAGTCCATCCAGCCTGTGCTCGATCTTCCGATCAGAATAGTCTACTCCCTGATGCTGTTGGAACTCTGAGAAATCACAACATATCGGCTGCCAGAAAAGACCGATTGCGGGTTTATTACCAGAACGTTGGGAGTTTGCGAACAAAAAGCGACGAAGTTTTCCTTGCTGTAAATGAATCGCATAACGATGTCATTGTTTTCACAGAAACGTGGTTAAATGAACACATTTTTTTTCTCCGCAACTTTTCGGCCAGTCATACACTGGCTTTAGGAATGACCGCAGTTCTCTGAACAGCATGTGCAGCATTACTTGATGGATTCAATCTGCATGGTCTTACTCAAATCAACAACCTAAAGAACCGTAACGGTCGCACTTTGGATCTGGCTTTGGTGGATGATACGACGCTTGAAAGATGCACGATGTTTATCTATAATCGATGAAGACCACCCTCCCTTTGCAGTCGAAATTGATGTTTCCAAGGGAATAGAGTTAGTTAATTTTTACGATGTAACGAGCTACGATTTTCATAAAGCAGATTTCATAAAAATGCTAGAGACACTTAATCGCATAGATTGGGCGCAGATGAGCTGAACACCGGTGATGTTGACTATGCAGTTGAATGCTTTGCTAGCATAATGCAAAGGGTAATTGCTAAGCATGTTCCCCTACGTAGACGAAGTTCCAAACCACCTTGGGGCAATTCACACCTGCGTCGTTTGAAGCAACAAAGAGCTAGAGCACTCCGTAATTACGGTAAATTCCACTGTCCTTTTGCTAAGCAAATTTTCAATCGAGCTAGTCAGAGATACCGATTATACAATCGCCTTTTGTACAAACGCTACACTCTACGTACGCAAGATAGTTTAAGGAGAAATCCAAGTCATGATGCTATTCCCTCGTGTATATTTAAAAGATGTTGTAACGTTCTAGTCCACCCTTTGACACTTCTTTTCAACATGTCATTGCGAGAGTGCAAGTTCCTTTTGCTTGGAAAATTTCCATTATGTTCCCGGTGCATAACAAAAGGCGATAAGCGAAACGTCGAGAATTATCGAGGAATAACTTCATTGTGTGCCTAGTCGAAGATTTTTGAGATCATAATTAACGAAATGTTGTTTGATTCTTTTAAACATTACATATCCTCGGATCAACACGGTTTTTACCCCAAAAGATGTGCTTCAACGAACCTTGTGCAGTTTACTTCTTTCTGCTTGCGGACGTTAGATCTCGGCGCACAAGTTGACGCTGTATATACCGACCTGAAAGCTGCATTTGATCGTGTTGATCATGGGATCTTGCATGAACGTATTGAAAGACTCGGCGTTTCTAGGAACTTTGCGTGCTGGTTTAGATCTTATCTTACGGACCGGAAGCGTATGGTAAATATTGGGCGTGAATCTTCTGAACCATTCACCGACCTATCAGGCGTACCACAAGGAAGCAACTTAGGGCCTCTGCTGTTTTCCATATTCACCAATGAGCTATCGGAGACACTGCCGCCAGGATATCATATATTTTATGCTGATGATGTCAAAATCTACATGGAGGTGAAATGTATCGAAGACTGCCTCGAATTACAAGTGTTAATTGATCGTTTTTCTGAGTGGTGTACCAGAAATATGCTTACTTTGAGTATCCACAAATGCCACATCATTTCGTTCCACAGAAAATTAAGACCGATCAACCTCTTGAGCGTGTCCAGAAAGTACGTGATTTAGGAGCTATCCTTGACCCAGCACTGACCTACCGATTGCATTACAACGACATAATCTGCAGAGCTAACCGACAGCTTCGATTTATTTTTAACATAGCAAACGAATTTCGCGACCCTCTTTGCCTTCGGTCTCTTTACTGCGCTCTGGTCTATCTTAGAATCCAATGCTGTGGTTTGGTGTCCGTACCAGTCATGTTGGATTGATAGGATCGAGACAATTCAACGAAAATTTATAAGATACGCCCTCCGTTCTCTGCCATGGGAATACCCTCTCAATTTACCACCATACGAAGATCGATGTAGGCTACTGGGCATAGAGACTTTGGAGAAACGAAGAAATTCCGCGCAAGCAGTATTTGTAGCTAAAGTCCCTTTGGGAGATACAGGTTCGTCGGAAATCCTCGCACAGCTAAACATCTACGCACCAGAACGAATCCTTCGACAACGAGATTTTCTGCATCTGGAGTCCCGTCATGCTATGTAAGGTCAGCATGATCCAATACGCTTCATGTCAGCTAGCTTCAACCAATCGTACATGGTTTTTGATTTCATCGCTTCTGCTGCTACATTCAAGTGTAAGCTTTCGGAAAGGCGCTGAGAAGAAATTAGGATGTTTTCTGGTGTTTCCCAACATCTTTATGGGAGAATGAATTCATGGTTTTACTTGCTGCTTACGCAAATGATGAATGTTTAATTTTAATCTGTGTTGATACTATGTGTACTGTTTAGGCTTGTAGTTATAGTTGATAATTTAGAAAAGATATGGGGGTTTTTCGCCTCCATGATACGGTATCCGCATGCGGCCGAATCATTCAGGCTTTTCCCCATCAAAACTTCATTAAGACTGCTAGTCAGATGAACAAAGTGAAGCAAATAAACAATAAACAACAATAAGACGAATTGGTTTGGAAATAGTCAAGGTGCAGTACGCTCAATTTTGCTACATCAATAATAGTTCATTTCTGAGATTTTAAAAGAATAATTCGTAACGTGAGCAATTGTAGAATTGAATAACATCAGAAAATGTATTTTTTAAGGTCACATCTTCCCAAATTAATCGAAACAAGTTCTTCAATTGCACTTGACTTTGAAGCTGCTACATGCCAAAATTTAAGTGAATTCATTGTCTTTGAATTCTCGTTAGCTTAAACATAATTTGAAGCGATAAACCTTCCATCCCACCCCATCACTCATTTGGGTTCAAACTGTATTTTCCATCAAACTAACATAAAATGAACTTCACATACATCAAATCACGGGTTATTCCAGTTCTCGAATAGGTCGTTTGCGACCGAAAGGACTTGATAATGAAAGAGAACTAAAAAGCAAAAGTGCTTTACTTTTCCATACCTGTCCTCTAACCAATAAAAGTAATTAATACCCAAATCACCAGTAATGGTAACAGCGGCAGAGACCTTTTATCACCATAGCACCCATGAAATGAATTTCTAACGAATCCAATCCATTTCAAGGCAGACAGTCACCAAGACATGTCCCGTCTTCCAGGAACGAATAAAAACAAACCTCGAACCCAGAATGGCAGAACAATCAGAAGAAGAAAAGTGTCGCGTTCATTACTCCGCTTTCCGCTCGCTTATAATAACCACGTAAGTATATTTATGCTTCGCGAACAACACAAACACAGGCTCTCTCGCCCTCGATTCTCGTTCGAAAGAGGAGTATGACGATGGGAACCGCAGCGATATGTTTCGACGCCGCCAACCCGCGCGCCTCGATGGACCTTGCGCGGTGCCGCGCCACATCTCTTTCCCTTGGAACTACGAACACAGACGGACGATCGGTTGGTGGTTTGTCGGGGGGAGCCGACTCCGAACTCCGATATGCACGTACGTATACGCGCCCGCTCGTATGGCTGCTATAAACGTAGGTACGTACAGCGGAATTTCAATTTCGATTTGATTCTTCGCCCCTCTTGCCCACTGCTTTCTTTCGCGTTTTCTTTTGCTCGCGCTTTTTGCCTAGTGGTAATGGGGGGGCTCGACGAACCGCTCGCTCTGCTTTGAAAGAGGAAGAAAAATGTACAACTAGTGCTAATTATGCAATTTCAGCTACCGCTTCTTCGAAACCATCAATTAAACTAGCGCTCCAAATACGCACGGAAAATTCGTTCGAATCGAGGTACAGTCCACCAGGTCCGATTCTTGACCGCCACTTATTTCCCGTCCATTTCATAGACATTCAAATCAAAACTTTGCGCATTCACCGAGCCCATCGACGTCGTCTCTTCTGGTTCTTCCCTGTCGCTCTCCGCCAGAACACACTTCCAAACACATCGAAATCAACGGGAGATCTAGCCGAACTTACCTTCTTTCAATCGAATTCCCATCGGTGAGGTGAAAATCTACTGGGCTTCACTGTATCCGCTGCAATTTACTCACTTTAAACTTAGATTTTTTCCACTTTTCGGATCAGATGAAAATTCCAGCAGCAGCAACAGCAGCGGTTGCCATCTTTTTCTTTACACTTTGGTTTTGCTCCGATCCACTGCCCTGGCTGATCACCGATGAACAAAATACTGGGTTTGGTTTGTGTGCTGGTTGGGGGAGGAGCGGAAAAAATCAGTTTGACACGACAGGTCACTCACCCGAAACGTGAGTGCTTTTAGTACAACAGTGGATGCTATCCAGACAGGAGAGCCATTGTGGTTCTGTTATCTCTTTCTTCCTTTGGTATTTTGAACGAATCAAGCAGTTTGACATTGTACAGCGCGGGTATATAAACCGAGGTGGTATGAAAGAGATGCCAACTAGACACTGCCTCTCCTGCTAACAAGCATTGCAGCGCGCGAGCCGCAGCCGGTGAACCGTGTGACAGATCGGTCAAAATAAAACCGGGCTAGTGAGTTACTGAATGTGTTGCCAGTATTCATAGCTTTGTTCATTTAATAGACGAATCCAGGTTGAAAAAAGAAGAAGACACCGAGTGGTGATAACTCTGACAGCTCCCATGTTACATTATAGGACGTACATTTTAGAATGCTTCTAAGTCGAGGCGCCCACTGATGTGGCGGAAGTGTGGTATCTCATAACATGTCAAAATATCGAGTCAAAGTCTTGTGGTGTCGACGAGATATTTTGGCATGCTAGCAGATGTCACACTTCCAACATCATTGGGCGCCTGGCCTAATACATTCTAATGACATTTTAATTAAAAGCGGTTTGTTGTATGATGGAAGAAAAATCCTAAACTGTAAAATAGGGGCATTATTTTAGCTTTATTTTTGTTTTGCTGAAAATGTCTTTATTGAGTAGTTTTGTATTTTTCTTCCATCATACAACAAACTGCTTTTAATTAAAATTTCATATGAATTTTTGTAGAAGCATTTTAATATGTTCGTCCTTTACTTTAACATGGGAGCTGTCAAATTTATCACCACTCGGTGTCTTCTTATTTTTTCAACCTGGATTCGTCCATAGTATATAGCTCGGGTTTTTTTTTATTAGGGTGAATCTAACATATAGAGATTTTCTCCGGTCTAGCTCTCTTTCATTTATTAAGGCCATTATCGACTTAAAAAGTAAAGAGGTTACGGAATTTTGTTCAATATTACCAAGCAGAATTTTGACAATCGATCTGCAAAGAACGAAATCGTCACTTACGGAATAATCGAGCGGAATATTTTTCCTTACAAATTTCCAACATTTACCTTACAAATTCTAATTTTATTTTTCGTTCTTTTCAGGTGGATACTGCTGCAGAAATTTCTTTTCGATTCTTTACTTTTCCATTTCAGTAAACGGAATTTAACATGGGTTTATGATAGAAAAAGAAATTTCTTTCGAAGACGATACCGACCTCTACAATGCCATTATAAAACTTTCGAGGGATCCTTTAGTACACATCGAAACACAATAGTGCTGGCTAACATACTCTACAGAAAGTAGACTGAAAAACGTAAAGGTGATTGGAATATGAATGAAAGAGAAAGTAATCAAAGAGAGTATCTCAATGTTATGCCTGGGACAGATATACAACGTTCAGGTACAAAGTTGTACTCCTTTAGTCTAGTATCTATTTTTAAGTACTGGATTAATGTATTTGACAGTTCGTACAACGCTGTACGTTATATGTCTGTCCCAGGCATTATTGCGAATTCGTTTTTGATTCAGTTTCAAGCTGGATTGGGTATCAAAATTGGGTCAGCTTGTTGTGTGTTGAAAGTAAGTGAGTATGGGTTTATTTGTAACTCGTATAGGGTTGCCCGACCCGAATAAACAAGTATTTTAAAGGTATTATACCATTTATCGTTTCATTATTATTCAAGTTATCTTCCAACAATTATAAACTGAAGATAACGTGTATCATATCAATGATATATGTTATGATAAATCAAGATCTTACCATAACACTAATAGGTTGTTAAGCATCGTTACCATACAAAAAATGACTTTTTCTCGAACAAAATTTCCGGTGTATTATACAGTAAATAATTTGTGAATAATATTTTTTTCTGCAGTTTTACTTTAGGAGGTATCGTTCAATTCTGGTTATATCATAAAATATTTGTTTCATCCATTACGATATACGTTAACATAATTTAATAATAAATACGATATAAAAAGATAATAGATATCGTTACAGTATAGTAATATTATATGAAAATTTCAATCATGATGATAACTGCTACAATAATGATACAATATGAATAATACTTTTCCCGTTTTTTCCCCCAATCCAATCGACAATCAAAGGTATATTATTAAAGTCAACAATACTGTTCACAAGTGGATTAAAATTCAGTTAGAAAGTAAAATCTACTTAATTAAATTGCAACATACCCTTCACGTAGACTGATAAAACCGCTCCCTTACAAATACATATTATAATGATCAGTATTATAACGTACATTTTGTGATAATAAACTAAAAATTACGTATTGTTAAAACAGTTTCCTGTTTTTTTTGTTTATCGTGATCATAATTCATATCTTTCCTTCGTTATATCATACAATGAATGAGTAAGGGATATACTAGACGGCACTGTTAATTTCTTGTTTATGAAATCATTATCATATATACAATACGCTATTTATGGCTGTTTAAAGTTTGAATGATTTCTTACATTACACCAGCATTATACACGGATGATACGTATAATGGTGATTACAACATGAATGGAAAATGTATAATAATGATCATACAGCTAATGGTAATTTCCTATTCGGGTGAGGCTTGAGGTTTGCACAGATGATAAGTTCGGGTTTCGCAGGTTGGAACAAGTTCCAACCTAGGTTCAAAAACGAATTCGATATTAGATTCACCCTAATAAAAAAAAAACACAATAATTATATTTTTTTAGGGGTGGTGGGGGGTATTTTTTTTTTTGTGGTGGGAGGGGTATAAATAATTGTTTGGGGGGAATTTTTAATAAATTTTTTTTTTTTTTTTTGGTGGGGGGGGTGTTTGTTGGGGGGTGTGATTTTAAAAAATCTTTTTTTTTTTTTTTTTGGTTGGTTTTTGGGGGGGGTGGGGGAGTGGGGGGGAGGAAGGGGTGGAGGGGGGGTGGGTGTTTTTTTTCTTTTTTTTTTTTTTTTTAAACGTAAAGGGCGGGTGAGGGGGGGGGTGGGGGGGCTCCTGATGTCACGGAGAAAAAATATTTGTAAAACCAAAAATATTTTGGTTTGATTGAACCACAATTTTTCGTGGAATTTGGCCCAAACAACAGATAACCTTGATTTTTATGTCCACGGTGGCTGAAACAAACTTAAATTTCAAGTAATTCTTTAAGGGATTCAGCAGTTGGATTCAACAAAAACTCATTTGGGTTGACCATTATCTTGACGATAATGTTGCTTCTTACAATTTAACAGCTACGACAAGAAACATTTTTATTGGTTGATATAACTAACAAAAATGGTTTGTTTAAAAAAAATCTAGTTCGATTGAAGATCAATGTTTAGTTATTTGTTTCCCGATAAAAATTTACGAATTTCCTTTTCCTTCCTTATAGAGCAAGAGATTATTGTTTGGGCTTTTGATAGACAGAGCACCAGCGTAAGCGGTGGACGGTAGGTCAGAAAAGGAAATTTGAATTAAACTAATTTTTCAGTTGTTTTTCCTTCAGAAAAAGTTTTGACATTTGTAACAATTTTATATTTTGATAGGTTCTTCATAGTTGATATAACCTTCGCTACAGTCAAAATATTGAGGGACCATATTTTAGGTTGTTTTTTGAGTACTTTAATGTGTAACAGGCCGGCCTGTTAAACAATTTGAGTAGATATTTAACTTAATAAGCTATTTTTAGCGGGAAAAGCTATTATTTGATTGAATAAGCTGTTATACGACTTACAATGTTTGTTCGGCGTTTGTTCAAAAATCAAGAGTTTGAAGCTACAAAATTAAATATTAAAACAACTGATTTAATCAACAACATGTTCGTTGCTCCAAAACGGGACAAGGAGAAATAGAATGTATGATGAAATTATTCAACATGAAGCAAGGGAGTTATTCAGAGTTGCTTGGGATTGTTCTGGTTGATTCACGGTTTTCTCCCTCGATTTTACGTGGGTATTTTAAAATATAATCAGCGTTATTTTGTGTATTTTTCGCGGACCGTATTAAAAATTCAGTTAATTAATGATCAACTTCCCCAGAAAGTAATCAAACTAAAAGGAATTTTGTTTTTACCTTAATAATTATAATTTTTACCTATTATTTAGTACAGAATGAATTCTTTCACGTAAATTTAAATTTCTGATCGATGAGTTGAACAATTCGAAGGGTTTAAGGACGAATGCAACCAAAAATTCTTTTAAAATTTCGCATACCGCCGAAAGAATCGGCGTACATGATGAGAATGATGCGATGCCAGACCTTGAACTATACATTGAGCGCTACAGTAAAATATCATACCCTCTTCTTCTCGCCATGGTTTTAGCATAGATTCGATTCTTTGCATGGGATGTCGTGTTGACTTTGAGTCTGACACATATTCTGAGATATTTACACGATCATCCCTACTCTGTGCAGTTTCTATGTGATCACCACACTACCCAGGTAACCAATAAGCATTAGCATATGCAGTAAATCATCCCTAACTCTATATTTCAGATGCTACAAGCATTATATTAGCATTACATAAGAATCTTAAATGCTGTCTGTTGTAAAGTTTAATTTCAAATGCTATTTAAATGCTTGTAGCCTGTAATGAGGATTTCGAATGCAAAATAGCATTAATGAAGCATTATCACAGCATTGCAGTACAGTAGCTGTATATAGGGCAAAAGCGGAATTTATGTTGCATTTAAGGTGACTCAATGGTAAACTGCCTTAAAGACGCTTTGGAACTGCTTATTGGTTACCTGGGTAGCGAAGACCCGGAGCACAACAATGAACACACATGAAAGCAAAAGTGCCATCCACAACTGTGGTAGTACCTACGTTCAATAGAAGTAGTAATGCCTGTAATTGTACGGCTATCTACCTAATATCCGATGGAAGTGGACAGTACGGAGAGTCGACGGCAATTCTCGTCCTCACGAAACGAACGAAAAAACATCGCATGAGTCCCATTGCGGTCAGCTGATGATGACGGAGCTTCAGATTTTGATATTAGTATCATAGACTAACTCTTAGTTAGTTGTTAGTATTAAATGAAATATTTAACCGGTGGGTGAGATTTAGAATTAGGAAATATTTGTGTTAGGATTAGGAAATATACGTTTACGAGTCCAGAAATAAATGTTGTAGTTAGCAGAACAAAAGTGAATTGTGTTCTATAAACTGGTATACTTGTGCGTTTAATTTTTTTTGCAACCACACCGGCGAGTGTTGGAGAACCTCGCATCGAAGGAACGGAGGTAATTGAGTTCCTCAACAGTATGTATACGAAATACGTTAAAGTATATAGGACGAAAATTTTAAAATGCATTTAAAAAATTAAAATGAAATTGTTATTAAAAACAGTTTGTTATATGATAGAAGAGATATCCTAAAACTATTCGATAAAGACATTTTCGGGGAAATAAAAATAAAAAATGCCCCTATTGTGAAGTTTTGGACGTTTCTACCATCATGCAACAAACCGCTTTTAATTAAAATTCCATTTGAATTTTTTATAAGCATTTTAAAATGTTCGTCCTATGCTTTAACATGGGAGCTGTTAGATTTATCACCACTCGGTGTCTTCTTTTTTCAACTTGGATTCGTCTAAAGTGATAATAGCGTAAATTAAGATTACCGTGTAGCCCTTGTTCTAAAACACTCATTCAGTTTTATGCACGCTATTCACAAATAACCCAAAATAGAGTACAATTGACTCAAATCGGTCTAAAGTATGGCTACTCAAAAGTGAGTAAAGATTACCTTGACCTTGACAATTAGTCTACATCGATCGGATTCAAGCCGATGTTAACCAGGGACCTGGCTATTTACTAGCGTTTGACAGTATGCAACATATCGTGGGCCTTATTTGAATAAGGCCCATCTGACGTCAGTTACTACGGGTACGAACGCCTGTGTTGTCTACAAACAATGAATCTTTTGACGCTTGGTTGTAAGAGATGTTAGCTACAGGAAAATGACAGCCCGCCAGGCCCCTACCTACACGCTCGTTCAGATCTACGCTAAATAGAGTAACTTTCACTCAGTTTCGTATTTCTATGCTTAATGTCAAAAACTGAGTAACTTGATATAAGGAAACTGAGTAAATGCTATAGCTAGATATACCATTTTTATTCATTATTGAGTACACACAAAGAATAATGATTGTTAGAATTAAAAAAACAAACCATTGCTAAAATTGAAAAGTTGCGTTGGTTCTTTTTCGTAGAAAGCGGTTTGCTTTCACAACTAAAACGTTAAAACTGTCAAATCAAAAAAAATCTGCTTGATTCATTTAAAAGTTGAAACTTTCAAAACGAATTGTAGAACTGCTTTCCATGCAGTAGTTTTTCTGATTTATATCTTTGAGATAAAGAAGCTTGTCCTGTCTAACAACCATGCTGTAAGCGAGGTTAAAAAAAGTCCGTCGCGACTATTGTTAGTTTCTCGTTAACGTTTTCAAGTTGATTAAACCATCCAAACCCTGCCTTTGTTTGTGATTGACCCTCGAAAATAAGCACTCCTGTCCATAATGGGCTTAAAAAACTATCAAAAACACCTCAAATTTTGAACAACAGCGTGTTCACTTGTCAGTATTGAGTGTTCTTGAGATTATCGTGTTTAATATCGTGTTTTGAGAATAAATGTGCAGGAAGTGGTCGTATATGATCACAGATTTCTCCGTCAATCAGATCTCCCTGGAAGATCATAAAGGGTGTACCGCTTAAAATTCACACACACAAAATTCATTATCAAAATTCGAATTTTCACCCGATCATCGCTTTCAGGGAGTAAAAAGAAACAATTAATGTTAGTTTTGGCATCGTTCATTTAATTTATTTCGCATTTATATCCGAATGCGTAAACCTTGGCCTTAAACCCAGCCATAAGATTCTGCACGACCTCAGAATCGACAGTTTTTTGCATATTAACCCATGCTTTCTACATTTCGTCAACATTCTTCACCACTTTAGGTCATTTTAGAAGGTTCTCCTTCATAATGGCCCAGTATTTTTCTATTGGGCGCAGTTGCGGAGTATTTGGAGGGTTCATGAAGTCGACATCACTAGGCATGAAGTCGACATCACTCACCTTATACCACTCTAGCACATCCTTCGTGTAGTGGCGTGATGCAAAATCCGGCCAGAAGATCACCGGATCGTCGTGAGCCTTCAGGAGAGGGAGAAGCCGCTTTTAGAGACACTCTTCCAAATACACCTGTCCATTCATGGTGCTTGCGGTAACGAAAGGTGTACTTCGCTTTCCTCAAGTACAAATCACTTGCCGAACTTCGACATCTTCTGTGTCCGGAGGTCCTCGGGAACATCACACTTATCCTTGGCAGTCACATACAGGTTTCCTGGAATCTGGTTGAAGTCCGCCTTCACATATGTCTCATCATCCATTACGCAGCAATGTGGTTTCGTTAACTTCTGGTCGTCCAACTTCCGGGCACGGCTTTTTGTGACCATATTCTGTTTCTCGACACGGTTTTGGGACTTCTGAACCTTAGACGTACGTAGTCCAGCTCGAGTTTTGGTATTCTGCACGAAAATCTTGCTCACATGCAACATCTTAGCCACATCTCCAATTGAGGCGTTCGGTTTCCGTTTAAAGGCCCCAACCACGCGTGAAGCACCTTCCGGAAAACTGAAAGATGTCCCCTTCTCAACCAAGTCCGAATCAGACTCGTCATATGACAGAGGAGCAAAAGGATTTGTATTGATATCGGGTGGCGAGGCTTTCTTAAGCATTTTTGCAAAAGATTGTCTTGAACGTTGTTTTAAAGAACGTTCCAAATTTTCCCCGCGTTGTTTGTACGCCGAGCATGACGAGAGAGCATGGGGAGGAGTTCCCTTGCAGAATACGCATTTTAGTGTGTTATCTGCACAGGGACCAGCCTCATGTTTCTCTCCGCAAGTTGAGCAGCGTGCCTTATTGCCTTAATGGGAGGCCGTATGCCCCATCTGCAGGCAGATTTGGCAGATCATTACCCGGGGTACAAACAACCGCACAGGTAGCCGAAGTTTTCCCAGCTCTATGAAGTGAGGAAGGGCAGAGCCAGAAAAGGTCACTCGAAACGAGTGTGTGGGGGTAACTTTTTTTTACCCTCGCTGTGCGATACTTTTACCAACTTTTGCACTTCCAGTATCTTAACTGGGGGAAGCAGAGGGTTGTTGAATCGGCCAATCGCCTGCCTCTCCAAAATTTCCGGGCACAGACTCGCCTCTGTGACCACCCCTACAATCTCCACAGCACGAGGTGGAATACAAACTCGATATTCCAGTGTAAAATGCTGGGAAGCAGCAATCTCATTAGCCTGCTTCAGGTTAGAGACGACAACACGGAGTTTATTAAATTTTACTATCGTGATATCTGTCACGGCTGAGAATCGCTTCGTCAGATCACTAGTAATTTGATGTACATTCAAAGGTTTCTTTTTGGGCTGAAAGTCCAAAGTCGAAGAAACCTCTTCAACATGCACGATTTGCCTTACTCGTAGGACGCCTCCAACAATTTAAATCACACACAATTACAAAATACGAACACACAAATTAAAGCTAAACTCTATTGGGATAAGAGACAGAGAAAAAAACTTAACTAATATTATTAACAGTGTAGTGAGTACGCAACCGATTACCCTTGATATTTAGCCCTTCTGGCAACCGTATATGTGTGTTTTAATACTGAATAAACTTTACTTGTTGTTGACCTTCCAAAGTAATAAGGTGTTCATTTTATTTGCTGTCTGAAAAGCCCTCGGGAGTATTTTTCCTCGTGTTTTCCTTGTGCTATTCTTTAGGTTATGGGCCCAGTAGACATGGAGGAGAAATCAAAAGTGTTTGCGTTCAACGGGAATAATTTCCATAATTGGAAATTTCGAATGGAGACGGTGCTCGATATGCACGATCTACTTGATTGTTTGGTTCGCGACGCGGCAGAGGTGCCTGAGCTGCAAACGCGAGCAGCAGATACGGCCGAAGTAATAGCGAACAAAAGAAAGAAGCTCGCGGATCGAAAAGTACGCGAGAAAAAGTGCAAATCGTTCATTGTGCAGGCAATCGACGATAATCAGCTGGAGCTGCTAAAGGATTGCGGATCGCCGAAGCAGATTTGGAGTACACTTAAAAACGTTTTCGAACGTTGTGGTGTGGCAGGCCAACTGTATCTACGGAAGCAACTCCTCACCATGCGGTACGTGGAAGGAGCTTGCCGTATGTCAGCATCTTTTGCGATTTGACAAGGTGATACGTGAGCTTAAGGGAAGTGGAGCGACCATTGAGGAATCAGACGCTGTGTGTCATTTATTGTTAACACTACCATCGTCGTATGATTCGATGGTGACGGCGATAGAAACGCTACCCGATGGTGTTACGATGGACTTCGTAAAGAAGAGGCTGTTGGACGTGGAGTCAAAGCGGCGTAATTCAGAAGCTGGAGAAGAAGCAAATGGCAGTGCTAGTGACGGTGTAGCAATGGCGAGTAAACACCACAAGAAGAAGCTGAAATGTTATCAATGCGGGAAAAAAGGAAAAAAAAGGGGGGGGTGTCGAGAACCCGATCGCGAAAGTGCAAAACAAAAAGTGAGTTACCGAAACAAATCACCGAAACCATAAAGTGCAACACAATGAGAAAAGGCGCATGTAGGTGCAGAAGAAGATCGCCCTGAAATTGCCTTTGTGGCAGCCGGAGAAGAAGATCTAGTGCGTGTCGGTTAGTATTTGGATTCAGGTGCCACCAAGGGGCAAGACGGCTTTCTCCTGAGTAACATTTTTCTTCAAAATTACTCAGGATTCATCAAGTTTGCACACTCTATGATTTTCTTCTCCTCCCAAGATACAGAGTGGTGGGAATGCCAAAAAAATGTGTCCAAAAACGAAGAAAAACAACTTCACTCATATTTGATCATAAAACTCACGTTTGCTCAGAATGCATCAGCTTCCATCAACTTGTACAATTTATTACTCGCTTTAAAGTATACTTGCAGCACTGGCTTGAATTTGTTGTTGACGACGGTGGCAACCTTGGCAACCAATAACAGCAGTATGTTTACTGTCTGGGAAAACTATTTATTTTGGTTTCCTAAGAAAGCAATATAGGTCGCAGTATTTGGAGGAGAAATTGCGACTCGATTACGGTAAGTAGATTATTTAATACTGCTTGATTGTTTTTTCTTGCAGGAAGACGATACACAGATAGAATATGTGGAATTTATTGACTGCCAAAAGAATCACCTCCAAAAAGAGACCAAACCAGTTCGACCAACCGCAAATATTGAAAACTCCAGTTTCGCTATAGGTTGATCCGGCTTGGTTTCTTTGTGGAGGTGATCCGTTCGGCAGTCACTAAATACCACATATTCCTATTCTACGGATTTATTGACCCAACCCATTCGACGTTGATGCAGTTCGCGATAACGAAGTTTGAGGAGCCCAACCGCTCACGCCCCGCATTACTACCATGGAGTGTAACATTTTGTGTTTTTTTGCAACGCCATTCACACCGATTGGTGGACCAATCCGATGAGCTTTTTGGTTTGTATCTTACTCCACATAGAGTACAAAAAGACGTGTATTGACGCAGTTTAGAGCAGAAGTTTTGTGTAGTTTCAAAAGGGAACAACAATAAACAATTAGTAAAAAGTAGTGATTATATCATTTGTATATCGAGCTCTGTGGGGTGTAATCAATCTGCAACTAAACGTGTTGCTGTTTAAACTCCGCCGTTGTTTGAATGTCGCTGTTGCCCCGTTCATCGCTGCCACTCAGAGGATCTGCTGGCTGTCTAATGCTGCAATCTCTCGCTACCTTCCAATTTGAAGGGTTGGTTTAGGCCATAGTTCTTTCCATAACTGGCCGTCATACACAGGTAGTTCAGCCCGTCGTTGTGAGTATATGGTTCGGCAGCAGGTCCCCTGAGTTGTTCGGTACTGTTAATGTCGAAAACAAATCGTTGCTGTTTGCTGCTGTCGTTTCCGCTGTAAACGTTGGCATGAGGAACCAACACTATCCGTAGATAACCTGTGCCTGCCTTCGCTTAGCATCCACAGCAGTGTAGACTTTTTTACATTTTAAATCTGCACCAGTACATTACCAACCTCCTATGATATATGTATCCAATAAATGTATATTTATTCAATTATTTCATCATACAAACATCATCAGAAAATACTTACCAAACGTTTTAGGCTAATAGAAGTCGCTGAGGAATTTGCATTCCCCATCTTCGCAACCAAAAAATATAAAATAATGACTAGCGGGTGAGGAAATCCACAATGTTGACATGGTATTTTTGACGACAGAACTGTATTGTTTTTATTATGCAATTTCAATGTCAAAACCAAGCTTTACAAAAGGTAGGAATGTTCAATATCACAATATGAATCCAGTGAATACGAGATGCTCATATTTGCTCAGAGTTACTCAGGATTGCTCAGTGTCTTGCCCCTAGGGTGCCACTGACCATATGTTGTGTGATTCTCGATATTTTTCGTCGATGCGACGATTGGAGCGTCCCATTGAGGTCGTGGTAGCTAATGGGCAGAGGCTGTTAGCATCGTGTCGTTCACTGGCATGACTGCTACGAACTGTGTGAAACTGTAATGTGTGCCGAGAGTTTCGTCGATGACTTGCCAACTACAGTGGATGGTCTCAAGCAGCGAACTGATTGGTCACAGTGGGATGCAGCTATTCTTGATGAAAAGGAGTCGCTCGTTAAGAATAAAACATGGATTCTCGCAGCCCACCTCCAGGTAAGAATATCATTGATAGCAAATTGATATTCAAAATTAAACGTAATGAAGCAAACGGCGCCGCACGCTTCAAGGCACGTTTAGTTGCCAGGGGATTC
Organism: Aedes koreicus; assembly: GCA_024533555.2. Classification (NCBI taxonomy): domain Eukaryota; kingdom Metazoa; phylum Arthropoda; class Insecta; order Diptera; family Culicidae; genus Aedes; species Aedes koreicus. The sequence continues at coordinate 19,258 of JAHHFK020001630.1, forward strand.
TCTCAACGCAAAGGTTTTGATTACGAGAGTACGTACGCAACGGTGGCCAAGTACACGACATTGCGTGTCTTGCTAGCCGTTGCTAATCATGAAGAGATGCATCTCCACCAGCTTGACGTGAAGACTGCGTTCCTCAACGGTGTACTGGAGCAAGAGATTTACATGCGTTTGCCGGAACAGTTTGGTGCTGGAAACCTGGTTGCTAAGCTACAGAGGTCCATTTACGGATTAAAGCAGGCGTCTCGTGCCTGGAATTCCAGATTTGACGATTTCATCACAAATTGTGGTTTTAAACGCAGTATTGTTGATAACTGTTTGTATACTGCAACTGTCGCTGGAGAGAATGTATATTTGATCATTTATGTTGGCGATATTTTGATCGCCTGTCGTTCGTTGGATGTAATCAGGGATTTGAAAGACAAATTAAAAAACGAGTTTGACGTGACGGATATTAACGAGATAAACACATTCCTAGGATTAACTGTCAAGAGATGTACAGACGAATGCGTTCTGGAAATCAGTCAACGGAAGTATTTGGAAAACCTAGTTCGTTTTGGCATGGCTGATTGTAAACCGAAGAAAACACCGTTGGCAGCAGGCATCAAACTTGAGAAGTGCACCGATCCAGCCAAATACACCACTCATCCGTATCGTGAATTGTTTGGCTGCCTTACATACGTTGCTGTGACCTCTAGACCTGATTTGTCTGCCGCTGTTAGCTATTTCAGTGCTTTCCAAGGCTGTGCAAGTGATGACCATTGGAACCACGCAAAACGTGTCATAAGATATATTAAGGGTTCATTCGACATGAAGCTGGTGTACAGACGAAGTGAAGTTTGCAAGATCATCGACGGATTTGCTGATTCCGATTGGGCAGGTGAAATCTGTAACAGAAAATCAACTTCGGGGTACGTGTTTCGAGTGTATCAATCTAATGTATCCTGGTTAACGCATAAACAAAAGTCAGTGGCGTTGTCATCCATTGAAGCGGAGTACGTTTCATTGAGTGTGGCTGTTAAAGAGGCGTTGTGGCTGCGAATGCTGTTGCAAGATTTTCACATCGGTGTCACTGAACCTATTACAATCCGTGAAGATAATCAAGCTTGCATTAGTATCTCTGAGGAGGAAAAGCCAACCAAACGGCTGAAGCATGTTGACATGTTGTTGCATTCTTTAAATATTACTGATCTGTTGCTGCTGCTGACGCACCGTATGCGTGAACGTCGCACTTCTATGCGGGCAGCGGGGAGCGGTGCGCTGCGTGGGTGTACGGGTGAATCTGATCGCCTTCGGGTGCACTCGATCAACAATGTCGGATGACCGTTGGCGATGTAGAATAATGTATCGCTGGTTAGCGTCACCACGCGGATATGAAGCGAAAATAGGGTTGGTAATTCGCCAGCAAGCACTGCTTGATTTTCAAATTTAAGTGGAAAACCACACTGCCTTCTTAGATAAAAAAAACTCACTTTCACTCTATTCACTGGAGTAAACAGATTTTGAGAAAAAACTAATAATTTCGAAGGATCGCACTCGAATAAATCTTCCAAAATAACGGAGTGCTGGACCGAACGAACTTTCTTCTTGTGGTGAACGAAGTGGAATGATGTCAAAATTGTGGGATCGATGCAGAATTTTTTTCTCTGTAAAGGAGGAATCCAGGTAATGCAAAAGTAATCCTTAACGTCGTTGAACATTTGTTTGTATTGGAATACTAATCCGAATGGATGATTTGTTAAATTGCATGTCTTTTTTGAAGCATTCTGTAAAATAAAACTACAAAAAAATACCCAATTTTCAGTAAAAAGTAATGATAAAACAACGGTAATGTTTAACGTTTATCTGCCTCAATACTAATACCCAATATTAGGTAATCTGTGTTTACGCATAATTTAGGTATGTGCACTTTTGAGCGATTATCGGTACTTTTTAACGATCTTTAGGTATTCTCATCTTAGCGTGCAGATAGTAAACAATACACATTAAACTACGTCTACGCAAAATTTCAATTAATTTTACCCAACAGATCCGAAGTGAGTGTGTACGGATTTTAAACGGTACATCCTTTAGTAGGATCGTTACCATAGAACGCAGTCACCCATCCCACCGGCCACGAGGATTGGCGATAGCGAATGTCATTATGAACGGCGTGAAAAAAAAACACGATGCAGTGTGAATGGCCTGGGTCACTGGCCTCATGCTGAGGACAGTGACCTCATGACTTATTAGATTCGCACAGACTATTTTTTTGCGAATCCAATTATCAGGCATCCATCCAGCTAAACGGTCGATAATTTTCGGAACTAGAACCAGTAGATCTAGAATCCAGAAACAAAAGTGAATGTACGAAGAATGTGAGTGTAGACAGAGAACCACAGGTAATTTGGCAGTGACTGCCATTTTATAAAAAAAATGTCCTAACGCGAAAATCCCCGGTAGACGTTCTGGAAGCCCACACCGATCCTAGAACATTTTCCGGCACAAACAACCAATACCGAGTCCGTCAACTTACTCGGTGGCCGTGGAAGGTGAATCCCTTCCAGTTGGTTGTTTAATTTTGAATACGTTGAAGCTCTGCCGACGTCGAAAACAACGTTGTAACATCAAAAGTAAAGTCTCCTAGTATTTCATGCAATTATTTATATATGGATTTTTACAATATTTAAAATTTGCACTTCATTAACCCGTAGTCGAGTGGCAACGTTTTCCTCAATCGATGATTTTCTGCATATTTCCTTGCGCAAGGCTGCCGTTGAATAATCCTGATGTCTATCACTGCGATGGCGAAAGAGCGTGGATTGCCACACCGGTCTTCACTTGTCCTCGTTTGATCACGTGTGGAATCTTCTTCGGTACCATGCTGAAAATTTTGACATTTACTAAGCGATTGGCTTCGGAAGCCTATGCAGCGTGTTAACCTACCTAATACAATCGATAATCGGACAAACGGAAAGGCACAGATTGCACCCGGTGCAGTCATCCGTCACGTGGGGCAAATGCGTTAACGAGTCGAACTCGATTGCTTGATAGCCAGAATCAGCACAGGTCATATAGCACTTGCCGCAGTTGATACAGAGGTCCTGTTGAAGAAAAATAGCAAATACTGTTATCGCACTTCGGTTACCGCCAAGCTCAACTAGCTTACATCATCGATCAGTGCAACCACTTGCTTCTTGTTGTCCAGGCTCTTGTACGAACCAATCTTCGACAGAGCTGATCCCAGAACATCCTTGATCTTCGGTGTAGGATTGGAATTCACCGGAGCGTCACCATTCTTTACTCCATTCAGCTCTTCTGCACATGGATCCCACAGAGAACCCTTCTCAAGCCGCATTTGGGCCAGCTTTTCCTCGCGCTTTTTCTTGTACTCACCAAAGTGCAACAACGGTTTTCCATCGTCATCCTTCAGCGGAGCCACTGGCTTACCCTTCTGGAGCTTCTGCAACGGTGGTGACTGTCCGTCCCACTGCAAACTCTCTGGTGGAGGATGCGCCTTTAGATACAGCAACGCCTTTAATCCCAGAACGTAATCTTCGATGACTGAGAAGTCCTGATTTTGAATAGATGAGCAGATTTGAAGAATTGGTGCTCCACATTGGATGAACTGTAGCGCTACGTCTGCCGAGTCGATACCACCGATTCCGCAGATCGGGAATCCAGGCATCTTATTGCCGATCAAAGAAATGGCTCGGAGTGCTTGCGGACGAGTTGCGTTTCCGGAGACTCCGCCGTATGTGGTTCGCTTATCAACACCAACTGCTGGCCATGGGGATGTGTCCGCCTTGATGGACATCAGCCCCTGTACTGTATTGATGGCGGACACTCCATCTGCCTTGCCTCGTTGAGCAGCTTGTGCGATCGACACGATGTCGGTAATGTTCGGAGTCAGTTTGACAAAGAATGGAATCTTGACGGCTGCCCGAACCCACAGGGAGATGTTGTAGACCAGTTTGGGATCCTGGCCACATGCTAGACCCATGCCAGACTCTCCCATACCGTGAGGGCAGGATAGATTTAACTCGAGCATATCCGCACCTGCAGCTTCCGCTCGCTTGGCCAGCTCGGTCCAGTCCTCTTCATTGTATGTGCACATTATACTAGCGATGACCACCTTGGTAGGGAAGTCACGCTTTAGTTCCTGGATACCGGTCAGCCAGTAATCAGCACACTTTTCCGAAATCAACTCGATGTTCAAGAAAGCACCTTGCTGCGGACCAAATGTGTGTCCGGAGGTGACACCCCGAACAATTCGGGGACTAACGTTGGTTACCATGTCCTTATCGAGAGCGAATGTTTTGGTGACGGCAAAGCCCCAGCCCTGCTCAAAAGCACGGCGGATCATAGCAGTAGCCGTGGTTGGAGGAGCCGATGCCAATCCGAAAGGATTCTCAAACTTGACACCGCAAACATCTACCGAAAGATCTACTCCATCGATTTCGGTGTAGAAAAGGGGAAGTTCTGGGGTCGCATCGAAAGGAAGTCCTTGCAGGTAGCAGTGGAGATACCAGGCAGCAGTCTTACCATCGTTAACGGATTCAACGGTAGTTTCAGCAGCACCAGCCAAATCCCCGCCGCAGAAAACGGATGGAAATTGGGTTTGTTGAGTCTTAGAATCCACCTGGGGTAGATTCCAGCGGTTAAGTGGAACCGGACTCAAAGCATCGATGACTGAAAGATAATGAAAATATTAGTTGTTAGTGGTGTGGTTGAGAAGGAAAAATCAACTTACTGTCTTTATCGCTCAGACCGGATCCAAAAGCAGATATAACGAAGTTGGCCTTCAATCGAGTGATTTGGTCTGGATCCTGAATCCAGTCACCTTGGTCATCCTGTTCGGTGCGGAAAAATTCGATGGCAGCGATTTTTCCATTCTTCATGATCACCTCCTTCGGAGACATGAATGGAATGAACTCACATCGTTCTTCACGAGCTAGCTCGACTTCTTCCGGAACAGCACGGATGTTGTTGTTACCCTTGCGGAAGCAGACAAACACCCGACGGGCTCCACAGCGAAGGGCTGAGGTGGCACAATCGAAAGCAGTATCACCAGCCCCGAGGACGATCACGTTGCCACTAAGGGATGGCAGACGCTGGGCGGCTGTGGATTTGCATGAACATAGTCCAGGTTTGCTACCATCGGAAACCAACGGTAGGAAGTCCTTGGACGTGTAGAAGCCTTGCTCATGAGAAAGACCTTCGAAGATCTTATCGATCTTGGGTTGTGGAAGACCGATTCCGAGGAATACGGCATCGTTGCCGGAGTCGAGCAGCCCTTGGACGGTTAAGTCCTTGGTCGAGAGGGAACGACCGGTTTCAATTTTAACTCCGAGGTCCTTGACCAGTTGGATTTCAAAGTCTACGACGTCGATGGGAAGACGGTATTGGGGAATCTCGCTGGAGCTGAGTCCGCCTAGATAGGTGCGCCTTTCGTAGATGGTAATGTCCTTGTAACCTAGACGACCAAGGAAGGTGGCACAGGAGAGCGAAGCAGGACCGCCTCCGAGCAGAGCAACCTTCTTGTTTGGGAACTTGAGTGGAGCCACATTCGGTGGTAGGATTTGGTGCAGCCCCATGCGCTTGAACACCTCGGTGGCATACTGTTGCAGTCCTCCGATGTTGATGGCACCCTCTTCAGCCGCTTGCAGATTGCAGCCTCCAACGCAGAGGTCGGACGTTGGGCAAACCATGCCACAGGTCAGCCCCAGCGGGTTGTCGGAGAAGATGGCCTTCGCGGCACCGTAATAATTCTTGTTGGCAATGCTGGTAATGAAGCTCTTGATGTCCAGCTGAGTCGGGCAGGACTTCTGGCACGGAGCATCGGCGCACTTGAGACAACGGGCGGCTTCACGGAGGGCGGCCCGCTCCGATAGAGTCGTGTGCTTGATGTCCGAGAAGTCATTGGTTAGCGGAGTGCAGCTTGTGCAGGATCGATCGGTGTTACGCTTCCAGTGTTTCTTGGTCACCTTGGTTACGGTGGTCGGCACCAGTGAGCCGTGCGTTTTGACCCTTGGGTTGAGTGCCAGCAGGCTCTGTGGAAAATGAAGGGGGATGTTAAAAGTTGGTGAACAAAGAGGTATCAGCCTGCGTGATGTATGATTTGCAGCGTTCGTTATCTTGAGAGCACAATTTGGAAAGGTTATCGCTTTGGCAGTGTCCACACCAATTTAATAATTGCCATTGTTGAGAGCGAGCGACTGATAAGCCCTCGAAATTCAGCTCAGTGATTGGTGCGCGAAAGCGGGGAGTGGGGCGATGTTAAATAATAATAAAAAAAATCGAATCAGAACATGGTGTGACGTTTATAACCGGTTATCAGTCACTTGTGGCGAATTGTTGCTGCGGGCAATCGCGAACGCGAAGGTCAGTGGCAATTTCGTTAGAAGTTAATGATTGGCCGACTCGCTTTAGTGCGTAGAACATAGTTTAGTTCATTTTACGCAGTTCGCAATACGTTACGTGACCTTATTTGAACTCAACCGTTAAAAACAACAACTTGTTTTAGATAATTGAAGCTTTCAACAAAGACGTCATACAAAATAGTACCAATATGTTCTACTTGAAGGCAAATTGGCATACCTCAATGTCCGGCAGGTCTTTGCTGGTTAAAACACTAGCACAACTCATGCTGAGATGTTTTCGTCGTTAGTGATGGGCTGAGAATGCAAAATTCAGTTAGCTGCTTCCATACAACAGCTACACCCCCTTATCGAGTGGCAATGTCCGGGAATTATTTGATTAAGTAGGCTTTGTTTGTATACCTGTAGAAGAAGAAAAAATCAAAGTCAACGAGCAGCGGTGAAAGCAAATACCTATTTCAATAGTATCCACAAAAAGCTGATAAGCGCGTAGGACATTTGGCACTTCTATCTTTTTGACTAGGTTGTCTCCCGTCCGTTGGAATAAAATTTCCATTTAACACACTTGTCAAGCATGACCGAAAAAGTTCTCCTGTCGCTTCCGTCGTTGGTTGTGAGTGACAGCGCCAGCTCAATATGTAAATATCGTACAATAAAAAAAGATAATACACATTGCCTTTCGGATGGGGTCGACCTTGAGCGCAAACCAGTTCGCGTTCTATCGTTTTTGCCAGTTCTAACGAGGATTTTTGATTCCAGTAACTATGGCACTTTTTTCTCTCTCATCAACGTAGGCGTTCCACGTCGCTCTCGCCTGACAACGGTGACGTCGTGCCTTGTCGTGAAGCATAATTCAACATTCCTAATCGCAGCTAATTTGTTCCGTTGGTCTTAACTTCAACAGGGTATTCTGGTTATACTCTCCTTCCAGGTGAAATTCAATTACATTGTCTTTCATATAACAGCAATTCGTTCTTTCTTTTCACCGCACGATAAATTCTTACACTCCCATGAATAAATCAAACGGAATTCATTGGGCTCTCGTGTCGCCTCTGTCGTCTGCCAGCCACAGCCTACCATGGTTAAGCTTCTCCCAGCTTAATTTGAATCAATTATTCATTTGCGCGTCTTTTCACGGCGATACACATTCTCCCTTTTCTAACCATTCCATCGGATCGGGCGTGAAATCCTCTTACGAACCGAAACGTGACATCCAATTACATAGATTTTCTACCGTTCTCCATAATCTGTAGCACCTGACGGAGCAATTATACTAACGGTTCAACCGGTTACATTCACCCAGGGGAACTTCTATACAAACCTCCCGAACGACTCGACGGTCACGATTATACTGATTTTTCCACAATTCTAAACCTAAGTCGTGCACGCGACTCTAACTTTGCCGATAGGCTCGGACAGAGTGGAATGGAGGAAAGCACAAAAAGAGCTGAGTGAACGAGTTGTGTGGTGTGCGACGCCTAGTACTGTTATTACATCTCTGCACTTGTGAGAGATCGTTTGTAAACTAATGCGACGTTGTAATTTAGCGCAATTTTAAGTAGGTAATCGGGATGATTGGCATGGCACGCTTGATTGCTGGATCAGATGAAATGGGGGTAAGGTTGTTTGTTTGTAAATGAGATTATTAAATGTTACACAGTTCATTCATTCGTGAGATTGCTTCGGTATTCGGTTGTGGCTATCCCTTGATAAAACAATCAAAGTCAAAACTGAGATTTGTCACATTATTTATGGCAACATGTTTGAAAACATTATTTATGGCATTGAGGATTGAAGACTTGTGGGTGAAAATTACGCATTCTATTTTTCGTCAGTGACAAAGATTTGCCCGGTAACAAAAAGTTCCAATTTATGCAAACTGTGCCAAATTATTCTTATAAACTTAGTCCACGGCGGGCGATCACTATCCGTTTGTATGGAGCTGGAAGTGAGCTACAGGGTGTGGTTGATTCGTGTAGCTAGTGACTAATTTCTGTCGCAAGTGTATTTGTTTATGTTTACTTTCAAGTCCTGCATCCTAACATTCTATTTGTTTTATTGCAAATTCGTCAAAATGTTCGCGAAAGAAGTGATCACCAGTTTGTTGCTCGCCCAGAAGAAGTCGAAAGGGATTGCCAAGGTGGTAGGGTGCCATTTGGCAACAGTTTACCGCATAAAAAAGTCCCTGGAGGATGGTCCCAAGCAGCGGAAGCCGGGAAGCGGAAGTCCGCGCTTTGCACGCACGCCGAACGTGATCAAATCGGTCCGTGCAAAAATTGCTCGCAACCCGGTGCGTTCCATAAGCAGGGTGGGCACCCTCCGGGAATTCCGGAAAAAACCGGGAAAAACCTGTGAATTTGAAATCACCGGGAAAAACCCGGAAAACCCCTTGGAATTCCATGAAAATTTAGAAATTCCGGGAAAATTTGGTTGAGGTCCCAAAAAAAATTACTGATGGTTACGTTAAATGATTTTTAACTGTTCAACTGACTAAAAACACTCTTTTATTCTAATATGCATTGACATAATTTTCTATCTTCTTCTCTTTTCTTATACTGTCAACTCAGTTGGCCTGTGGCAAAAAAAAAACTTGTAGGCTCACAGTCGGCCCGCTTTTGGGTTAACTTTAAATTTGCCATACAGACCTTTTTGGCGTTTAATGGTCTTTATCCAGCGCATAGAAATGAATGAACGGTTTGTTTTCCTACTTATCTATTTCCCTCTTGCTCGCTCTTCTTCGATTCAGAAGGTGCGTTACTATGTGTCGATTAAACGTCAAAAAGCTGCCTGTGCACGCTATAAACAAATTACTTTTACTGTGAGTAATGTTTCCAAGTTTACCATGGGACGGATTCCAAAACATGGCTCACAATAAAAGTCAAACACACAAAATAATAGTTACAACGGCCTGTGTACACTCCTACCACTCCTACGAAGCTCTACACACCCGTTCAATTTTACTCAATTTTGACGTAGGACTTACGTCTCTCTTTTCTATTCCTCTATAGGGGCGCCGTTCTAAAATTTCTGAAATCGCAAGCGTTACGCGGGTTTGGAGACTTTGAACGATAATATCTCCTCTCTGGCCCACAGACATTTTACGATAAGTATTTCATTCGCAAGGTAGAACATCAACGTTGTATCCCTGTTGCAAACTTAATTCATAATGTTTGTTTAAACTAATTAAAATGTACTTAAAAGAAAAATGTCTAAACGCACAACGCTATTGGTCGAAAATGACATCATGTTTGCGCCTCGCTCTGATTGGTTCATACTGCCACAGTTACCGTGCCAGCGAATTTCAAACATGTGGGGACGACCGACCAATCATCAGTTCTCGCTGTGCATCCGCATGAGACAGACGTGTTCGGCGAGCACGTTGGTAGAAATCGCCGCCCGTGAAAACAAGATGACCCGACCAAGAAGAATCATCCACGTCACTTGCAGCTAGCCATCCGCAACGACGAGGAGCTGAACAAACTTTTCTCCGGTGTGAGCATTTCACAGAGTGGTGTCCTGCAGCCCAAGAAGACTGAAGAAAATTTCAATCGCGAACCATGTTATCAACTAAAATCCGTCCTTTTCAGGACGATCAAATCAAGTTGCCAACTAAAGAGTATGTTTGATAGAAATTTCTCTTGAGCTCATCGAAATTTTCATTACCACGCACCGGCTCAATATGGCGTTGAAAAAGCCGCGTCTCGGAGAAAATGGCCAAATCAATCGCCCACATCATCTTCGTGGTCAAGTGGTTAGCGGCGTCGCCCGTCGTTCATTGCCATGAAGTGAGGGTTCGATTCCCGCTCCAGCCGGTGGAACTTTTTTGCAAAGCGAAAATGTCCAGTTTAATCCACTGGGTGTTAGGTTAAGTTGTTCGTTGTAATTCGCTCAATGGTCAATGTTCAGTGTGTACACTCACGAGTGAAAGCCGTTGCAAATGTCAATTTTTATCGTAGTATTACGTGCTGCCAAACACTCAGGCCATCCTGCTGCCCAGGAAGACCGAGAAGAAAATTTCAATCGCAAACCATGTTCCCTCCGTTAGCAACTAAAACCCTGTATTTTCAGGACGAACAAATAAATTTGCCAAATAAAGAGTATGTTTGATTGAAATTTCTCTTGAGCTCATTGAAATGTTCATTACCACGCACCGGCTCAACATGGCGTTGCTTGAAAAGCCACGTTCTGGAGAAAATGATCATATTTTTTTATTAGTATCCGTATATAAATCTCTATTTGCCATGTTAAAACTAGCAAGCACGTTGTACATTCAACAAACGAAATATTAACAGTTAATTTGAGCGGAACTGCAGCACGGCAGACCAATTATGTGTTTCACATATTCAGTGTAGGGGGTAGGTTAGCTTCATTGTAGTTCTTGTTGTACATAGGTTCATAGTGGATTAGGTGCAGATAATAGATTAGGTTAGTTGCAGGTAGTTTTAAAGTGTGAGTTATAATTTTTCTGGCCAATATTTATAAACTCTATTCTTTTGCAACTCTCTTTGGATAGGGTTATGAGGCCCTGACAAGGGCCGTTTTTCTGTTGCCTGAGTTGAAAAGATGCAAATTTAATCTCGGAAACCCCTGTCGCTCTAATGAAAACTAATGACTTCATTTCAATGCTACTGTCTGGCGTAACAACTGAGGCCCGTCCCCTTTTGTAAAATTTGATTCGCATTGCCTTCGTTGAGAACCCCCTTCCTGTCATGTAATGGTATATGCCATTACAGGCCCAGCATGGCGAAAAGCTATCATTCGTTATTGGACCAGACGTTGTGCATCCCTTTTTAGACGTGTGTATCCCGCTCTCCTGATAAAAAAGCACTTTTCCGAGTTTTTCGCCCTGCTGCTGGAGATCGAGTAGACGCCGCCTGATGTGGCTGGTGCGTCCGCTAGACGAGGCAAGCGGAAGAAGCCCGACGTCGACGCTGACGTAAATCATCCCTCCGTAAACAACTAAAATCTGTCCTTTTCAGGACGATCAAATCAAGTTGCCAACTAAAGAGTATGTTTGAAAGAAATTTCTCTTGAGCTCATCGAAATGTTCATTACCACGCACCGGCTCAACATGGCGTTGCTTAAACTGCCGCGTCCCGGAGAAAATGGCCAAATCAATCGCCCACATCATCTTCGTGGTCAAGTGGTTAGCGGCGTCGCCCGTCGTTCAAGCGGTTGTTGTCATGAAGTTGAGGGTTCGAATCCCGCTCCAGCCTGTGGAACTTTTTGCAAAACGAAAATGTCCAAACTGGTCTACTTGGTGTTAGGTTAAGTTTTTCGTAATTCGCTCTACACCCAAAAAGTAAGATTGTAAGACAATTTCGCTTGATTTTGTTCCATTCTTGCTATTGATCGTAACTTGGATGAAAAATCTAACATTAGTTGTGGGCAAAATAGTAACAAAAACTGCGATGAAAAATTGAACGTGTGCGTGAGGTTGTGCGCAGTGATATTTAGTTGATGAGTAAGAGATGTGTGTCCCGAAAGTCAGATGGCTCACCAAAATATAATATACCGATACGATATCAGGATACGAACCGCGAACGTCAGCGCGGCGGCTTTTGATAGCAACCATTTAGCCACTTCGATAAACTAAAGGATGGGGAATAGAAACCCTACAAGTAGTTTTTTTGGCGAGGAATTCATGGTACAGCAATGATGCAAATGGATATATTTTCCACCAAGCTATGTACAACCGGTCGCTAACAAACTTGCATGGCATTGTTTATTAACCAAAGCGCTTTGTCGATGATCAGCGAGGACAAAAATAGAACACTTGGCGGCGGCAATACAACAGTGGCCAATAGCGTTGCGGCATTTTGTGATATGGACTCATCCATATTGTATATTGATATGTTGGTGATGATTGAATAAGGATCCTACAGCGATAAATTTGTTTCGAGCTATATTTGCTTGCCAGTCGCTTGCACACACTTGCATTTGTACCATAAAACGCATTGTGGATCAAAATGGGCAAAATAGCCTTTTCTGAATCATGCGGATTTCTCAGGATATGATTGCAAAACTGCAATTGCACTTTTTTGCCACCTTTTCAACTTTTGAGTGTATGTTCAATATTCAGTCTGTACAATCTCGAGTTGAAGGCGGTGCAAATGCCTATTTTTATCGTAGTATCACGTGCCGCCAAACACTCAGGCTCTCCTGCACCCCAAGAAAAATGATAAGAACATTTCAATCGCGAACCATGTTCCCTCCGTAAACACAGGATCCATGTCACACTTACAAGAACGTTGGACATTTCAGCGCCAACATTTGATTAGGGCGAATCTGTTTTTGTAAACAAACACTTTGTCTGCTAATTTATCGGAAGTTGAATACAATTCCTTCAAATTGAATATATCAGCGGATAGAAATAAGCTGATCTTCCTTAAAGAGTGCTTAATTTGTATTTGTATTTGTGACCTTTTGTTCAAGAGCAAATGAATACGAAAGCCATTGTTTACAAAAGCAAATTCGCCTTAATTTAATGTTGGCGCTGATTTAACAAACAAAATATCATTAACAGTAAATTCGAGCCGAACTGCAGTTTCTATCAATTTTTGTGGAGAACCAATTGCGGAAGAAGAACCGGAGCCTCACACACCAATAGCATAGGGTTTCATGGTTCTATAGACTGAACAAAATATAGTAGAAATTTATTAATTCGATGACATCAATTTCTTCACATCAACAAGCAGTCCTACGTCAACTTAGCAGTTATGTCACTGACATAACTCACCCTTTCGTTTTTTGTATGAATAAAATATCGGTTTTCAACATAATTTGAAAGAAAGTTTGGGGGTGGGTTTTTTTTGATAAATCCTTTATGTGGGTCCTTTTTTCACCAGATGTGGAGGGAGGAGGGAGAAAGAAAAAAATACAAAAAAAAATGAGGGAGAAAAAATAAACGGCCTGTCGGCGGGGGGGGAGGTGGGGGGGGGGGGGGGTAAGAATAGAAATGTGGTGGGGCGTTTATAAAATATCTTTTGTTGTAAAAAACACAAATAAAATGAATTGGTTATAAAAAGAAAAAAATAAATATATTATAGATATGTGGTGTTGGGGGGGGGACGATGATACACGACGAAATTGCTACTTTCATCAATGCGCGGTACGTGAGCGCGCCGGAGGCAATGTGGCGGTTGTTGGAATTTCCTATGCATGACCGGTCATACGCGGTTATTCGCCTGCCAGTTCATCTGCCCAACCAACAGCAAATTATATTTGAGGCGGGGCATGAACAAGAAGCTCTCGATCAAGCGTGCTACGTGGGTTCGACGACAACGTGGAACAAAGATTGTAGCAAGGATGTATACCGTCGGATTGCAAGATATGGAGCGCTTCTGTTTACGATTACTGCTTCTTCACGTGCCTGGTGCTACATGTTTTGAGTACCTTCGAACCATAAATGGAGTCGAGTATCACATTTTCAAGAAAGCAGCATTTCATTTGAACCTTCTGTCGTCAGACGAAGAGTGGGAAAAATGTTTGGATGAAGCGGTAGTTTTTCTCATGCCTCCCCAATTGACACAAACTTTTGCGCTTATTTGTATATTTTGTGCTCCAACAAATCCATTAGCTTTGTGGGTAAAGTACGTTGCTCATATGTGTCTTGATTTTTCCCAGCGGAACGCTGAGCGAAATGCTATAAATCTTGCTCTTAACGATCTCAAGGACGTCTTAAGTCAGCACGGATTTAGTTGTTCCTCTTTTGGATTGCCAGAACCTACCGTTAATATTTCAAGCGTCGAGTGTATCAATACACAGCAAGAATCCATTGAAGCAGAGCACAAAATTTCCACGTTGAATGTTCATCAGCTAGATGCGTTCAGAAAAATAATGAAAAGTATAGATGGCGGTGGAAGCCACAAGCTGTTCTACCTAAACGGACCGGGAGGTTCCGGTAAGACATACTTATACAACACGTTAATCAGCTTCTTAAGAAGTCGTGGACAAACTGTACTTGCCTATGCCACTACAGGAATAGCAGCAACCCTCATCAAAGGAGGTCAAACGATTCATTGAGGTTTCAAACTACCAGTGCCTATTACGGAGACGTCTGTGTCGAAG